>ML120380.1:739120-829660 GCA_003788595.2 Choiromyces venosus 120613-1
TGGTTCAAAAAAGTTGGAGGGCTAAATCGGTGGTTGCCAGCTTGTTGTTAGTACCAAGAGTTCAACTTCCTCGAAGTTTTTGTTACGTTCCTGCGGCCTGAACTGGGGTGGCCCTTTCAAGGTCTCAACCAGGTTGCGGATTTCCTGGTAGCCTTAGCGCCCTTCTCAAGCGGTCTCTTAGTTCTCCTAGGTTGTACACTGCGTTATGAACAATGGGTTAGCTACTAGCCATCGCACCTACTGTACTTCTCTCTGCGGGTACTACGCAAGTTTGTTTGTGATCTTCACCTCCCTGAGCTCCAAGCACTCCACTACCCTCTTGAAATGCAACCCTTAGGGGTCCCAGAACCAGAGCGACCAGAAGGTCTGGCATAAGCATATGAGCTCCTCCTTTTACGACCTTTGTTCCGGTTCTAGCGACCTGTGCTCCGGTTCTAGCGACTTGATGGCTCATGTGCTCCGGTTCTAGCGACTTGATTGGCTAATACATAGGTACGACGCCGTACGACCCGGACTAATATTTTCCCAAGCCTTATCTATAGAGTGGCAGAAATTTGCCCTATTTAACTTTCTCTGGGAGTTCGTCAGCCTGGCCTTGTAGTAACTTGTGCCGTTACAGTGTCGTGTAAGCCCGCTACGACGATAACTACGAAACGACATACTACCGTGTCTCCCTGCTGTTCTAGGAATACATAAACTCCGTGAAATGCCTGATGTGGGTAGACTGCAGTTCTTTTAGACATTCATTAGAAGCGATAGACTAGATTTGAATTCACGGTCATAATTCCGATTGAAGAGGTCGGGTGTTCCTTTGTTAACTCTATGACTTGGAGGTGCGGTTACAGTATCGGGTATCCCTATTTTGGCCCTGTCTCCTCAAGATGTTTTCTAAACGGCACAAGTATGTCCGTAATTTTTCCAGCCTGGGGCCCCATTTGATAAACCCGCCCCCATAATGCCTACGTTGAACGCGGCGTATGACCAGCGATGAGCTTACAGTTTTTATACTCCTATCATTCATTCCATTACAGTCCTGGTCTGCGTAATGTGTTTCCTCTGTTATGATTATGAAATCACTTAGCTGTTTCCTTTTCTTTCGCTAAAAGTATACCACCTTACCACCCGTTTACCTTCTCTTTTCCCTGAGTTAAAGATGAATTTTTTGGGGAAAAGGAGAAGGCCACAGGAGAAAACACAAAGCAACCACAAAACCACTAAAGGTATCTAACTTAAAATAGCCCAAGTAATAGAAGGGCAGAAGTCGCAGGGAAGAGAGAAAGGAAAACACGCAGCCTACATACCCCTAGCTTGAGGACAAGGATCCAAAGTCAAAAAAAAGAAAGAGAAGTGTAAGTTTTGTTACGACTTTACGTAGAACAAATGGATCACTGCGAATGGGCCATTAGGTTCTCATCCCCAAAAGAGTCTTTTTAACAAAAAAAAACCGCGTGTTCACTACATTGCTGCCCTCGGGTCTAGCCTTCACTTCTCTCTGCCGAGGCAACCCTACCCCTTTATACTAAATCTTGCCAGCGCCAAGCTTAATCTTGTGCCAAGCCTCCACATGATTATTGTGCCAAGCTTCCCATCGAGGGGTGGAAGCCGATATTTTTCTAACGTGAACATGGTGCAGAGCCAACTAACGTATTGAACCGGGAAGTGGATCAGACGCAGAAGTGAATCATTTTGTATGTAAATTTTGTCCGAATTCCCAGTGTGTATTTTGCGGAAGAATCAAATGTCCGAATTTTGATCACCTAAAGGTCGATTTGACATACTACAGGATCGAGAATATAAACTACACTGCGGAATTTTCTCTTTCAAGTGTTGGATGCTAATCAAGATTTCCAGATTTTACATTTTTTTTGGTTTGTTTTGGCTGATTCACTTCCCGGTCTGATCCACTTCCCGGTCTGATCCACTTCCCGGTCTGATCCACTTCCCGGTCCAATACGTTACACCACGAAACCTAGACTAGATGGCCGGAACCATAGCAATCAAGACACCGTGGACCCTCATTTCTTGCAGTACCGAATACCCGCCAAAGAACCCTGACCCGTAACCGACCCATCACAGTACCCATGACCCTCAGCCACTGGAAGTATTTTCTAAGCGAGGTTTACAAGGGGAGAAGTCATTTTTATCAGCACACGACGTGGTGTAGTAACCAACTACACCACGAAACCGCATTACAATGTTGGCACCAAGCCAAGCCATAATAGCGTTTGTTTGAGGTCGCTTGGGCAAATCCTCTGCCCCTTCTCCTAGGAAAGAGCACCTGCCACCCTGTACCCTGGTGTCATATCCACGCAAACGCTTGCGAGATTCTGGGCTACTGATACTTGAGTAAGTCAGCGTGTCGGCTGGAATACACCAAAAACGATCGGGATGGAGCCCTTCCTGGACACCTAACTTAGTATGATTATAGCAACATGTGCCAAGACTGCAGCATTAGAGAGGGTAACTTTGATCTTGTACCGCTACTCTCCTCTGAACCAGTGATGAAAAAGTAGACTAAATATCCAGCACTGAAAAACGAAAAAATGGAAAATGGTCACCTTCGGAGTAACCACGAGAAACGAACAAGGAATACTGCTCCTACGGAAGCAGTGAAAACTCAAAGGAAGCAAAAATCGAAAAGGAGAACAAACACTGCTAGGTGGGCAATCACCGCAGGCACGACAAGGAGCCGAATTGTTCGTCCGTAAGAAAATAATTTCGGCAGTGGAATCAGAATCGAAAAGAAAACAAGAAAGAAAATGCGTAAAAGAGAAAAAACAAATTCATATTCACCGGTTCCCAGGTTTCGTTCAGTCTTCCAACCCTTTTTCTCCTAACTTCGCTATTCCCTTCTCCAAACTAAAAGAAACCACATGACCTCCTACCTGGGGGGGTCGTTGGGCCAGATGATATCCGAGAACATTAATCAGCGATCTGCAATCGACAGTTTGGCAAATCTTGTCGCGATTGTCGACCACACACTGTATGAGATTAAGAATAGAGGCGACTCAAAACATCCTCTCGCCAATGTCAAAGGGGTAAGTCATGAATAAATCCTACATGTGTCTAGGTATGGTTGGCATGCTGACCATCTCAAGATTTACCTACTAGCCGACGAATATGACGCCTTCTCCAACGAGTATATGGATCCTCACAATTCGCAACCCTGGGCAGAATCTGATGCATCGTCACTTGTCAAAGATTTCTGGGCCACCGTGAAAGGAGTGGTGCGCCTACCCTATGGCATTCAAGAATGCTTCATCACTGGCATCTCCCCATTATCCTTGGCCGACAATACCAGTGGGTTTAACATTGCGGTGAACATGTCATTCAAAAAGGAGGTAGCTGGACTTTGTGGCTTGAGTCGAGCAGATGTTGAGGGGGCATTGGAGAGAATTTGCAAATCCAAAGCCGATGTCGAGAGACATCTTGACAAGTTAACAAGATATGCCAATGGCTATCACTTCAGCCGTTATGAGAAGTCTGAACCTGTGTTCAACACAGATACAAGCTTGGAATATCTTCAGGCAAGTTTCAGACACCCTCAGCTTGTATCTTCCGCCCGCCACCAGTTCTCCACAACTAACTGTGATTGTGGTAGGCTGTCTTGACAGACGAGCATTTCGACATAGCAAACCCCCCAAACTCCGAAGTGTCACAACGGTTCTTAGAGATCGCTGCATCCTCACCAGGGGCGGTCACTTACATCCAACGAGCCCTCACACCCTCACCTGATCGGGCAACACCGTATTCCCTTATACCCTATTCAGATTTGGTTGACAGATTCAGTCTTGTAGATCTCCAAAGTAGGGCTCTTGGAGATGTTACAGAAACTGCATTCTGTACCTTGCTGCTATACTTTGGAGCATTTACGTTCGACAAGGAAAATCCGTCCAAATTTCTCACCATCCCAAACCACATTGTAGCAAAACGTTTCGGTACCACTATCCTCCATCGCTTCAAGCTACTGAGTTCTATGCAAAATGCCGTTAAGTTTTTGGCATTACGGGGCGACATCATTGCCACTTTAGCGGGCTACCAGGAATTGATGGCAGCCCGTGATATCAAACAAAGTGGATATTCAATGACGGAGCAGCAGCACCGGGATAGCTTCCATATAGCTATCCTTGAGAACCCAGCCTTGGATCCGCAGGTAGAGTACCAGGTGACTAAGGTAAGCAGTAAACATTTTTCACCCCATCTGCATCTTCATGTCTAATAATGTATTATGATATCTAGCCTGGCAGAGGCCCTGGTCAAGTTGATCTTCTCATAGCATCCCCAGACCACTGGGTAGTTATAGAATGGAAGACTATTCAAATTGAGTTTCTGGATGTCGGTGATTCTCTCACTTGGGGCAAGAAGGCTGAAGCCATAAGCAAACTTGGCGTAAACGGAATTTTGAAACTCAAATTCAACCGGTGGGAGAAATTCAGGAAGGGAACTATTGGGAGTTGGATAAGAAATGATGTTAGGGCTCAATTGAAGAGTTATGTCCAGAGCCCTGAAATTAGAGAGCTGGCTCAAAATCGGAAGTTTCGCGCACACCTTGTCCTTGTTGTCGGGTCTCGCAAAATCTTAGTTTGGGAAATGGACACAAATGGGGACTGGATTGGCCTGCCTGTGTTGGCTGAGAAGATGCTGTAATATAAAATCATACCTTTATTTTCCACAATGTCTATTCCATTTTACCTACTGTAAACCCTTTCGTAATTACAGGTGGTCCGTTGGCAAGGAAGATTAGAGCTAGTATTCGAATAATAGAGCATCAGAGGTTCCTATCGATAACTGTAGGTATTAGTAGGTACCTACAGCTGACATAGTGTGACTTCCCGGCGCCGCAGGTAACACTGAGACCCATTCAGGAATAGCACTAGTGCCCAACGGCCTGTATTTATATTCAACCCCTCAGACTTCCATCTTTACAAAGGACGGGCGCCCTGGGCTACCGCCCCCCCCAGGATCCTACCACTAGTCCGGGGCGCTTGATTTCACTGATTACACCTTTGATGATTGTGATCATTCCAGCTCTAAACTATCGCTTGCTGTAGTGGAACGTGGTTCTTAACTAGATAAGGTAGGCTTTGGATCAATGCTTTGGAGATGCCCCATGATGCTGATGCCAATTTACGGTGACAGGTATTAAAAACGAGCTGGAGGAATTGATGACCGCTGTTGGGGTTGTCAATGCTGAGTTGTCAATGCTGAGCAGGAAAGAATCAAATCTTCTGTCAATAAAGCAGAGCGAGAAATCAATGAACGCCGGACCGAAATTGACCCAACGACCAACAACCGGATGTGAAGATTGATCGTGCGATTTAGACTTTTATTGGTTTGATCAGTTGCACCAAACAGAAACAAAGGACAACATTGGATGGGGAAAGGGGAGAGAGTAAGTATACCGAATGATTCGGTGAGGTACACATGTTTATCCCACTTTCTATATATATATATATATATATATATAACCTTACATCATAGCCTCATAGACCTCTGTACCAGCAGTGTTAAGAATGGTTTTGCTCCACAGAAGCTGTTATCACTATAGGTTTGCATGGGAATATTACATTTTTTTTTTCTTTACTTTTTCTACACAATCCGCGTAAATAGGGATTTCCTTGGAACGGCGGAACCAAAGTTAAATCTGAACAGTACGTTGAACAAGGAACCGGTCTTGTAAAAGGAGTTCCTCCTATTGCATAAATCACCTAGTGGAGAGAACCCGAGTGCCCACCATGCAATTTAATCATTTGTATTTTGTTACTTTTTTATGCTAAAAGATACCTTCACAGTGTGAGGGATAAAATCTGGCTGGGCGTGGCTGGTATGTTTAAGCACAAGATCGTTCACTTTGTGCACATGTAGCACTACAACAGAACAAAGTATGAGAGGTTGGACCTGTACCCATGAGCCTCAGCCCGTGGAAGTATTGTCTAAGTTAGGTTTACAATGGGAGAAGTTTGTAGTCGACAGGTAATTATTTAAACAGTTCAATTTTGAGTAATCTGCGATAACATGTAATTATAGGACATGCTGCAGCTCGGCCCCCACAAAGATTCGCTAAGTTGGGTTTAGGGGGGAGAAGGCGATATTTTTCCAACCATTTCGTGGTGTATAACCAACTACACCACGAAACCACATACTTGCAGAGGCCCCAGATCAATACAAAACATATTTGTTCAACCGTGGTATGCACGGCGATTTCAACCGTTTCCGTTTTTGCAACAAACTACTTCACCCGCCGCGAGATCCACCAAGTCGGTAGAACGGTCGAGCTGCTGGACAGAAAGATAGACCGAGGCGACAGGAGACTTGATTGTGTTGAGGAGGATATTGTGTGGTTGCTCTACCATACCCGATTCGATCTCATGGGGCAGATTGCGAAGGGAATCCACTCGCCCCCCGCTATCCCGGATCACACTGAACCGAATACCTCGCTGCCCCGCACGAAGCTCAGGTGAATTCTGAATTTCTTTGCACCAAAACCCGACCTGTTGTCCCAGATCACTCGCTGTACTGGACAGATTCTTCGGATTTTGGCCCTCCAGAACCGGTTTTGCCCCACCTCCTAGGTCAAGTAGGTGTCAACGTTTGTTTTTCCCTAACTACCGTATAATTTCAGATATTTGAACCATGTGCTATGTAGTTGAGAATTACCTACTTCAGAAGGGGCGAAAATCACCGTAAAAAACGAGTTGCTCAGGCCCCCGAGAGATAGAAAAACAAAAAAAAGCACTAGATCTTACCACCGGCAGAGGAGGCAACTCCAATGAACGTAGCACAGGGTTGGATTATTTGGGAATATAGCATATGCGTCAGCCTAGTACCCGCTGGCTATATGTGGCTGTCGCCTCGCTACTGCTTGTTGACCGCTACACCTCCTCCCTCACTTCGTTCAGGGGGTCTCCCCACATTCAACAGTCAAGAGGAATCAATTAACAACTAATTACATCTCAAGACCACAATCGCCCCACTTCGCTCTAAAGGTCCCTTGTTGAAAATAGTAATATTCCCTGAATAATAATCGGCTACAGCAAACAAATCCCCGGGAGAAAAACCCCACCAGATGCTCACCTTTAATTATGTGACCACAAATCCTCCGCTTCTGAATGCCGCGTGAATACAGTCCACAATAATTGAGGCCTCCTTCATCCATTTCCCTTTATCTTGTCCCATAGTATGAAACAATACCTGAAAGTTACCTGTCTGAGTAAAAGCCAAGCCATCATATCGGAACATTTGCCACTGCTCCCCAGTAGTAACAAAACCATACACAATATCTCCGCCATTACTATCTCCCATATCTTTCATTGCCAACAAACACCGCCTCTTCGCCTCTCCAAGAGAGGACTTCTTTGCTTCCACCAAAAAGACAAACTTCCGGTTCCCTACCCCGACCATGTCCACCATAAAAAATTCCTGATAGCCCCCGGTCTCTGAGTCCACAGCAGTGATCTCTTTCTCCCTTCGTAGGCGAAGCTGGCGTCCCGTCTTGCGTCTGAACGCTGTGATTATAGGAATGATTATAGCAAAAACCAAGTCGTTGATATTGGCTTCTTTGAAATCTTCGTTCGACTCCGTGGGATAGCCTTCACCTTCAACAAATTGGATAATATTGTGGTAAACATTTTCTTTGGTTTCCTCGATCTCATTTTTCCCAAGACCGTCAATCTCGGGCTTGGCTTCTGCCAACATGCGGCTAACCGAAATGGCTTGATCTTCGAATTTGTCGAATAGAAAGCCAAGTCTCTTCTCGGCCTCGTCCATGGTAACCTTCGAATATGCAGTCTTATACTTCCGGTAGGTAGTTAGCTTCTTCTGCTGAATGTTGTCACCTAGTTAGAAAAGTCTTCAGGCTATTAAAACTTCAAGCTCACCAGAGCAGTGCCCATCGCCCTGCATGGAGAGTAGACTTGAGGGCGGAAGCGGTAAATGCTGGTGCACCTGGCTGCTAGTTTGGTGGCAAGTCTGAACATGGTCGGCTACTGATCACCTCTCGTGAATTTAGTAAGTTAGTCTTCTATGGATAATATGACATTAAACGGACTCACCTGGTTGTTCGTGTACACTTGTAGTGGCGTGTTTGATTGGTGGTCCTCGAATGGTGGGTTGAACAAGGTGTTGGAAAGTATCACTGATGCGAGCACGTGATGTGGTTGTAGAAGTGATTGGTTGATTGTTATTGGGCGAAGCTCAATCATCTCATGGCTATTGCTTCAAAAATCACACACATATTACGAATGTTAGGTCAGGGTTACAAATAATGATAACATGGCCGAAAAAAAAGATAAAAACCAAAAACACACACCAGGTGACATGATTACATAACACGATTACTTAACAAAAGGTTAGGTATGATAGAATGATACCTCTTAATTTTTCCGGCGCATTTCCCTCGCCCACTTCACACCTCTCGGAGGCGTTCCTTGTTAAGTAGAAGAGAGAAAAAGATAAGAAAGGAAATGAAAGAGGAAACTTAAATAGAAGCAAACACAGGAGGGTAACCTTGTAGTAATGTGACATAGGAGGATTACGACAACTATAAGTGTAGGACGCCAATCACTAACCGTGCCAAGGTTCCCACCCCTTTGAAAGACGCTAGGCAACCTTCAAAGTAAGGAGCGTCACCTTACTTCGAAGGTCGTCTACACCACTGGACCAACTGCAGGTGCTGTCATATTTTTGACCTGAGGTCACCTTATGCCACCTGCAAGTTGACAGAGATCTGGCATCAGAAAGGACAAAAAACTGCAGTAATAAAATGATAAGCTAACCTGATACCAGTAAGGTTAAAAATCATGCAATCAGAAAATAAAAAATAAATATGACAATAGAAAACAAATTATATATACATCCAAAAATGACTATAATATTCTGGGAGCAAGAAATTAAAAGTTAATTGTAAGATTTTCTATAAGATGAACCAATATTCTTCTTAAATACTTCAACATACTTTTTATAGTATTGCAGCAGGTGGCTTAATTGTATACTACAGAACAAATCATAGATGTTGTCACATTTTTTATTTGCCTTGGCATCGAAATACTATGGGTATATAAGGAGTACTTTGAACCCTTTTATGACACTCTACTTCTTATTTAACACTATCACACCAACCTCTTTGAGTCAATAAACTTGAACCTCTCTACTCCTAATATTTCTTTTAATATTCTTATAAAACAGGTAATGTTTTATCTTTTCCATCTTGGCTACTTATATTCTCAAGTTGAATACTGATAGTTTTGACACTATTTTTTTTCTGACTCTGATCATAATTACTTCCTAGTATATTGTAAGTTCCAACCTATTTCTCAACCCTTTATAAGGTTTTTATTTCCAAACTAATATCAGCTTGATAGGCAATTACTTCTTTCTCCCTTCTCTTTAGTTATAGTTTTAGTAAAATACTACTTTCTCTAGCTGTAATAAAGAGTATAATTAGTATTACCTTGGATATCAGTTCACATTTACTTTTTTCTCTTTAAACAAATAATTAATATTTTACTATGCTTGCAATATTCTATTTTCTTTATCCAAACTACCATACTTATTCAGTAATATCACTTTATACTATTCAAGATATTTTACCTGAATTTAGATTTCTTGTTTTCTGAGACCATACTTTTGATCACCTGATATCAGATTCTCCTGATACACTATTCCAAACTTAAAAGGATATTATATAAGAAATTATAATTTATGATAGCATATATGACTGATAGATTATAGTGGACTTTACAAAATTATGGTCAAGCATTTTTTTCCAAATATGACCCACATGCTCCTCCTTTTTTTTTTGCTGTAAGGTGTAAAAAAATATTCCATCAGGCATGGGAAGGTGACAATATAAGCTGATATTGGGGCTTATATTAGGTTTTTCAAGGATGATATCATACTTATTTGGTCCAGTGGTGTAGCGCCTCTCGAAGGGGTGGGAAGTGTTAGATGTTAGATATGTTGCATAGAGTGTTGTTTAGATAGAAGGAAAGTAGTGTACAATAGCACAAGGGTCCTCGAGGCGATTGTGAACAACTATGTCAAAACCGTACCTACCATGGGACGCCAGCTACCACGAATGATGCGGTTCAGTGAATAGTATGACCTGTAGCCTATGACTTAGGTTATGCTCTTTTCTATTCTACATCCGCCAATCCTTGTTCCTTCTGTAGTCATAGTTTGTGAGCTTAAAGGCTCTGAAATTTGGAAACAAAATGAGGGACATAATGTGGTTTCGTGGTCTAGTTGGAAACCGCTAAATAATTTACCAACCCCCCACCCCTCTAAACCTGAATTGGAAAGTGATGAGTCAGTCATTGGTTGAACACCACCTTTGCGGTTTAAAAACAATCGATTCTCTACACTAACTCCACCTTGAACATACTTGAGTATGGGCTGTCATACCTGGCCAAGAGGTCAATGACAGATGGGCCACACTCAAATTCCTCCATTAAGCGGCCGGCTTTCACGCCCACGCTTTATGCCGGTTCGGCATCCCCACCACTCTCGGCCTCGGCCTCAGCCTTCTCATCGCTCCTGCCTCCGACTAACCCCCAAACTTCCTCCAACTCCTCCCTCCGCCCCAGCTCCTTCGCCAGCATTCTCATCCACTCATCGCACCCACTCAGCAAAAGCACATCGTCCTCCTGCCCACCACTTCCCCTTGCCAGCCTATTATAAATTAAAACCTTAATAGCCCCTCCTTCACCCGTCTGAGACGCCTGAGAAAATGACAAATGCTCAATGAACTCAGCATAACAACTATTGTACGTTAACAAAATTAACCGTACATCCAGGATCCATGGCAACGCAACCCTCCTCATCACCTCTCACTTTGAACACCATCTAAAGAAATTTCTCTACATCAACCAAAACTCAACCAATTTTCCTAATTCTTTTGTTTTAAGAAACTATGCCTCCTATTCTTCACAGTCATGCCAAAAAGCCTATTCCCTCCAAGCACCTCTCAGAGTTTACCAGGGGGAGAATTCTCGGGTTACACGAACCTCAAGTGAGCTATCGCCAAATTTCCCACTACCTTGACATCCCTCTCAACACTATTAAAGATAGTATCTTAAAAGGAGATCAAGAGGGCCAGGAGAGAAAGGGTAGAGGAAGATATCCTAAAACTACCAAGTTGCAGGATGATGCTATGGTGGAGGAAGCTCTCAGCTATCGCAATACTAGCTATTCTGAGATTGCTAAAAAAGTTGCTCCCAATATCTCTTCTATGACAGTGAGGAGAAGACTTCAACAAAAGCATTTAAAAAAGTGGTTGGCACAAGAAAGGGTTCATTTGGATGAGGATCTAGCTCAAGAGAGATTGGAATGGGCATTAGCACATTGGCATTGGACAAGAGAGATGTGGAGAAGGAAGGCAATGTGGGGAGATGAGGTAGCTATGGAGAGAGGAGGAAGAAAGAGGAGAAAATAGATATTTAGATATCCAAAAGAGAAGTGGAATAAGGATTGTATTAAGCCTGCTGCTAGGAGAGGAGAGAGGAAGATTAGCCAAATGATGACTGGTTGTTTTTATGGTCAAACTCATGGTCTCTTTTTACCTGTTTTTCCTGATCCTACTTCTGCTAGGGGTGGAGTGACTGGAAAGTCAATTATTGATGTTTATGATCATTATGACTTTCTAGGGATATGGGCGGATATCAGAGAAAGGGTTGGAGATGAAGAGGTATTTTTTATCATTGATAATGCTAAGACTCACTTGCCCTTTAGGAGATGGCTCAGAGTGCAGGGAATTACTCTTCTGGAAATTCCTACCTATTCACCAGATCTCAATCCTATTGAGAATGTTTGGTCTCTGGTGAAAGATAAGCTTCACAAGAACTATCCTGAGCTCTATCTCATGAAGGGTCCTGTTGATGAGGTCAAAAAAGCAATAGAGGAGGCCATTACTAATTGTTGTGAACTTCTTGACCCAAAGGTTTTTGATACTTTGGCAGGATCAATGGTAGATAGGGTGGAAGAAATTATTAAGGCTGATGGATGGTATACTAAATATTAATTTCTACTATGTATTTACATTTTTTTAATTTTTTTTTGGTTTTCATGATGGTGGGGTTGGTGGGGTAGTGGGGTTGCCATGGCCGAGTTTTTCCGTCCGTTGATGTACGGTTATTTTTGTTAACGTACAATACCAAGTCCGCCTCCTCGACCATTCTAAGTCCCATGAGAAACTCCCTCCCCAAGCTCTCCCCAAATAATACAATATCTGCCTACACCAAGCCGGCACTAGCCTCGCACGGGGGAACACTCCCAGCGAGAATGCGCTCCTTCATCTTATCAGCTGGGTGCGCGGCGTGACAATCAATGGACGACTGTCACGTGAACCAGCCATGGGCTTCGATAGGCCTCTCCAGCAGAACTCCTGCGGCATGTTCAAGCATGTCTATGTTCTGGCAGTAAGTTCTTCTTTGTCGTTAGTGATATGAAGACATGCGCGACCGTTAGGGTGAATTACTGGGGGTGCAGGAATTTCGTAAGGGTGTAGAAAGGTCTCGGCGAGAGAGTGTTTCTGGAGGGTTGTCAGCATCGACGCGGGTGGATAGTTCGGCACCCATTTCTTTCCTTTTGAAAGTTCTCTGTCTTTCCTTAGTTTAGGTACCGGTATTGAGAGAGTAAGGTTGAAAGAAGGCGGGGTGGTCCAGATGGTCAAGAACTGGTCAGGCACTTTTTGGGCGGATCGGTATCCTATGCTCCTGCTAGTGCACACACTCATCATGAATGGTAGGCCGTGGAGTGGCGATTCAAGGAATTACAACAGGACCAGAAGATCAAAGCTGGCTTCGCTGAATAGAGCTGTCGCAGTACGAAAGCATCCCACCACGGAATTATCGCAAAGGGTAGAATCTGTAGTTGGTGGGACTGCAGGAAAAAGGGGGGGGAGTAAAAAAGAAATTGAAAAAAAAGTGTGATTTTTACAACTTTGACTAAAACCCAACCACAAGTTCTAGCCATGCAAATTCCTTAGTACGGCACGAGAGCGAATGTCACCGTGGGGGTGCGGCATTCACCGCTATTGCACTTTCATTGTTCGCCTCGAAAACTTGTGTACTCTCGAAAGATGTTGGTATGAATTGTTACCGGTGGCCCATGCCGACTTGGGGGAGGGGGCGAAGTGTCTAGTGCACTCCGATAACACCCTTCCAAACACTGCTGACCATGCCACCCAATCTGCGAAAGGTTAAGTTCGATATTAGCCATTATCAACCGAACCCATCCAACATATAAGGACCTCTGGTCGCAATCATAAGGAATCACTCATGTCACCACCAACACTCTCTGTTGTTGGGAATGCGTTGAACGTATGTTGCTGGTGTTCGGAATGAGGATTATGAATGATGGTTGGTATTCGGAATGAGGATGTTAGTATTTGGAATGAGAGCTGGTACGGAATGTTTGGGGAATTCTGATGGCTGTACAAGACTTTGAAGTTTGTATATATTCCAAGTTATCACCATCAATGTTTACTATCATTAATTGCGAATAACTATTACACTGAACACATTCTATCTTGCTCATCCTATTTTATTATACTTTGTTTGTCCCCAAAACCTTCTCTCCAGATTTCACTCACCACACCAGTAGTCCCAAGACCTGACCGGAAATCCGCCACTATCCTGAATGAGACGGCGGCGGGGGAAAAAAAATAACCCGAGAGTTCCACCATGGCTGGTGAGTTTGTGCGTGAGTGTTTACCCCCCAGCCGGAATAGAGTTACCAGATGCAACCCCCAACCTCCCTGGGGTATGGATACACAAACTCCCCTCCCCCGGTTTCCATTGCTGATTTTCAATCTCGAATACTGCCCCCGAGCACTGGGTTGGAGGGGATTCAAGCGTTAGCCATCAGGAGCAATGTTCAATCCGTTGCTGCAGTAGCTTACTTAGAAACCCTCCCTCACTACCACCCCCTCCCCTACCGCGTACTTGGATGATACACCCTGGTGGGGTCGGACCGGGAACATGAGCTGTTAACCAGCATTCTAGCTTCTCCGGAGGATAGAACATATGTTGGTAAAAATTGGGTGTGTCGTAGTGTTGCTTCACGCTAAATATTTGCAAAATTCTGTGTATGATGTCCTGATTACTAAGTACATCCTAAGTATAAGTAGGGCAGTATCCCGTGCACTCGGTTGAGAAGTAGCAAACCTTGTTCAACCCACCATTCGAGAACCAGCAATCAAACACGCCACCACAAGTGCACACGAACGACAAGGTGAGTCCGTTTAATGTCATATTATTCATAGAAGACTGACTTACTAAATTCACGATAAGTAAACAGCAGCCGACAATGTTCAGACTTGCCACCAAACTAGTAGCCAGGTCCGCCGGAATTTACCGCTTCCGCCCTCAAGTCCACCCTCCATGTAGGGCGATGGTTACTGCTCTGGTGAGCTTGAGTTTTAATAGCCCGAAAACTGTTCTAACTAGATGACATCATTCAGCAGAAGAAGCTAACTACCAACCGGAAGTATAAGACTGCATATTCGAAGGTTACCATGGAAGAGGCCGAGATGAGACTAGGCTTTATGTTCCGGAAATTCGAAAATGATGCCATTTCGGTTAGGCACATGTTGACAGAAGCCAAGCCTGAGATTGAAGGTCTCGAGAAAAACGAGGTCCAGGAAACCAAGGAAACGGTTTACGACCGAATTGTCGAATTGGTTGAAGGCGAAGGCTATCCCACGGAGTCGGACGAAGATTTTAAATAAGCTAATATCAACGACTTGGTTTTGGCCATGCTCATTCCTATACTCACGGCTTTCAGACGCAAGACAGGCCGCGACCTTGTCCTACGAAGGGAGAAAGAGATTATTGGTATGGACTCCGAGACAGGTGGTTATCAGGAATTTGTTCTCGTGGACACGATCAGTATGGGGAACCAGAAGTTTGTCTTTGTGGTGGAGGCAAAGAAGCCCTCTCCCAGAGAGGCGAAGCGGCAGTGCTTATTGGCAATGAAAGATATGGGAGACCGCAACGGCGGAGGCGTAGTGTATGGTTTCGTCACGACGGGGGAACAGTGGCAAATGCTCCGATATGACGGCACGGATTTTACTCAGACAATCAAATTTTTTGTGCTGTCTCAAAATATGCGGCAGGAGAAGGAGACATGGATGAAAGAGTCCTCAATTATTGTGGACTGTGTTCATGAAGCACTCAGAAGCGGAGGATTTGTGGTTGCATAATTGGAGGTGAGCATCGGCTGGAGTTTTCCCCATGAGAATTTGTTTGTGGTAGCTGATTATTATTCAGGGACTGTTACTATTTCCAACAGGAGACTAATTGAATGGAGCGCAGGGGTTGTGGCCTTGAGATGTAATTAGTTGCCAATTGATCCCCCTTTTACTATTGAATATGTGGAGACCCCCAGAACGAAGTGAAGGAGGTGGCGTGGTAGCCAATAAGTAGTATGGTACTCATAATTTCCTGACGTTTGTAAAAACAACTACAGTCGCACCTCATTATAACGAACGCTAAGAGTTCCCGATTTTTCATTCGTTATAGCGAGGTTTTAGAAGGCATTCCTTATAGCGAGGACCATTTGTATGGCAGCAGATGGGAGCAGGGGTGAAAATTCCCAGAGGGTTCATTCGTAATAGCGAGGTTTCCATCTAAAGAGGTCCATTATAGCGAGGTGCGACTGTACTATTTTCATGGGCAAAAAATGGGCCTGAGCCTTGGGATTTTGATGGCAGGCAATAACAGTTGTGCTAACTCAGGCTCAAATTAACTGCTGGAACAGTGGAAAAGGAATACAACTTCCACCCCCCCCCCACTAAACCCAGCAGCCGCAAATGATTTCTGGAGCCGGGTTTCATCCCTTACCATGTCTTCGGGTACTGATTTTATTCCACCTCCTATGTCCCGGGCCCTCCCGGTAACTCTCAGACTCATTCAGGAACGGCACTATTAGCACAAGATGGCGGCGACCTATAGTAATCCCACTGACATCCGTCTTTATGAAAGACGGACGCTTGGGTAAACTAAGATTCGGAAGAAACAAGTGCAAATTGCGGGTCATTCCCCTTAAATCTAGGCAGTGGGTAATGCACCTCGACCTGGTACCGTATACATTTAACTAGGTAACCACTTCAAATTTTCCTTTGGACCACCTACCTTACAATAAAGCCTCGCTAACAGACTGAGCCAGTTGGGAGGAAAACAAACCAAACAAATCTGCCTCCCGGAGAAATAAAATAAAAATAAAAATAAGTCAGACCTTCGTTTATGCAAGGTTTTGTGGTATGGTACTGGCGTTTGTCTTCTCATCTTCCTGTTAAGGTTTAAGATTCAAGTACACAAATGAATGTCATGTGGTTTCCTGGTGTAGTTGGTTATTACACCCGGTGAAAGTTGGAAAAATACCGCCTTCTCCCCCACCAAACCCAACTTAGTGAATCTTTGTGGGGACCGAGTTGCATACCGTAGCCCACCGGCGCGTCCCAAATTTACTTCTTATCCCAGATCACTCAAAACTGTTCAAATAATTAGCTGACGATTACATACCAGTTACTTAGACTCGCTTAGGGTCAGGTTCACAGCGTTTTGCATCATCATAGTAACTTTCTATATTGGATGTCTCTTTTTGTTCTTCGCATTATTCAATCCTCTGAAATCACTTCCCTTGTATTACGGACCTTTTACTCGCTGTCCCAACATGAAAAAATAGTATTTTATGGTAAGGTAAAGTAATGGTATGATAGGTTAGCTGTTTTCGTATTTGCCAAGCTTACATGAACCAGCAAAGTGAGATAAGTTTTTTCTATGTTTTCAACTTTGAATACTCCTCCTCCCCGAAAGTAGTGCTTAAGTGCTCCAAAGCGGTTTAGGGAGGCTGGTTGCTGTGGTGATTTCAGAATGCACAGTGGTGCTTAACCTCAATATTACCAGGACAAAGTGGTTCGTTCAGTATTCCAGCAGCCATTTCCCTATCATCGTAAATTTACTCTACGACTACAGCTGGTTAGAATGAACATAAAACCTAAGTGGACATTAAATGTAAGAAAATCATCATGTTAATGTGGAAAAGAGCAATGGTGTGTATGGTCCTGGAATTAGGAGAAACAGTGACGTTGGGAATGTTTTAGGAATTGGCAAGAAGGAATGCCGCAGATGAGTGATTGAGGCTTACTAGCAGTCGTCACTCATTGGTGTCACGCGACGATGATTGGGAAGCAGAAGAAGCTGTTAGAACTGGTAAGGATTGCCGAAGACAAGGCCAATCAATAGTGGTAGAAGATGAAACCAGGCATGGGGAATCGATACATTACTTGTTGGGTTATGAATTTAGGGTTTTACTATTGGTCATGTAGTATTATGTAGAATTGTTCTAGAAACATATGAGAGCCCAAATGAAATTAAGAGACTGATGAAGAAAGAAATTTCCGAGCAAATGCCAGAATTTCGTGGTGAGTAAATTATACTATGGCACTGAGAAACGAAAAAACGGGACTACACAGAAGACAGGAGATTCACTTCTCCTACAACACAAGCGTAAAAACCAGGGAATCATAAATCGGAAGGGAGAGCAGACACTACTGGGTGTGGGTAATCGCCGCTCACACAGCCAGGAGTCGAAAGACTATCCTAGGGATGAATCTATTCCGTCATGGGAATCACAGTCGAAAAGAAACAAACCGAAATTTGTAAAAGAGAAAACCCAACTTTCATTCACAGTTGTTGTTCTTCCATCTAGACTATCACTCGCATCCTTCTCTCCTCTGGTTGCCCCAACAAAAAGGAAACTAAAAATCCTCGTTGCTTTTCGAAGGAAATCCCCCCCATAGCAACGCACTAACAAAACCCTGTGCCCTAATGACAAACCGCAGTCCCACTAACTAGCCCTCTCGACAACTAACGAAACCCTATAAAACTAAAAGAAAGCTACTAGTTGATGCCCTATACCCACATTTTCGCCCCCACAGCACCTAGGCGGTGAGGGTCGCCTCACTGGTGATATTGTACCCGTTGGCCTCCAGGCTGCCAATGACAAGGGTGATAGGGGTAGCATAAGTAGTATCAGATGAATCAGTAAGGCCACCACCAGCGGTAATGAGACCCCCGAGACGTCCAAGGCAGTCGATGATGCCGGAGCCGCAGTCGCCCTTGGCAGAGAAGGGGCCAGACTTGTTGTCGTAGGGGTAGATGGCCCATTTTTTTGAGGTCTTGGTTTCGCCGTTGTCAAAGTAGTTGCGCGCGAAAGATAAAGTATCATTAGCACGGCCCAGTGTCAGACCACTGAGGCCAGTGGTATTGCCGCGCTTCATGAGGAGAAGGCACGGTTCGCTATTCTGGTCTATGATGGTGGGGTCGCGCATCTCTTTGTCAGGGACCATACCCTGGACCTTGAAGACGCAGTTGGTCGGGTATTTGAAGGCGTTGCGGTTCTTGGAATTAGGGAACATCAAACATGTGAACTCGTCAGGGGCGATCTGGGTACCAAGATTGATGGCATTGCCAGTGAAACTGGCGGCGTCAATCTTGGAACTGTAAATCTTTATGAGGGCGTAATCCTGGGTGTACCCGTTCGGACAGGTACCAACTTCAATGGATCGGGAGAAGCGGACGTAGCCTAGGATGCGGTTGTCGATGTTGCCCCAATCCTTCTCGACGTCATCGTAGAGTTTCTTGAAAGCCACGATCGCATCCTCCACCTCCTTCACGAGTTTCTCCACAGCTGCATACTTCCGCACAATGTCTTCCACGTCCCTTCCATCATGATCTTCCACAGTCTCCTTGACACGCCTCTCGTGAAACTCAACGATGATCCTCTTTCCTTCGATCGCACGCTTGATCTGAGCGATGTAGTTGGTGAAGGCGGCAGTGCCGAAGAGGACGACGTTGACACGAGGCTGACCGGAAAACTTGTGCTTGTACCTGTTGTTATTGACTAGGTCAGGTTTGAAGACGACGTGGTGGGCAGTAACGAGATAGAGCTCGGAGTTGTCGTCGGTGACGTAAAAGCTGCCGGTACCGTCAGCCCAAGGGGTGATTGCATTGCAGATGAAGGGACCAAGGGTGGAGGTCAGGGGATCGAGCAGCTGGGCAGTGGGGTAGAAGGAGTCGATGGGCTTCCGGAGCTTGGGGCTGATGTAGCGGGTCACGACGGACTCGCGGATCTTGTTCGCTACAAGAAGCTGCTTGCACTCCTTGGCAATAGTAAGACCGTCTCCACGGGAGAGTGTTAGGCTTAACGCCGATCCAGATACGGACAGGAGTGACAGATTCTCCGACGAAACCAATCCGAGCGACATCTGTACTCGTCCACTCCACACCCTTGGACTTGAGGATGTCGTGGATCCGACAGGCAAGGTTGTCCTCCCAGACCACCTTCAGGGGATGGTTGCCAACTGTCCTAATCTCCTTGAGCCAGAGGTAAGCCCAAGGACCTGTGAGCCGCTCCCAAGGATCGTTCCCCATCAGTGTTCCCAAGCGTCCAGCCCGTCCGTCTTTTGCCTAGGACGGGACGGACGCCTGTTTCTGGGACTCTGCCCTGGACGGACGCCCGTCCTGTAGTCCATCCTAACCTTCGCCCGGGACGGACGGCCGGGCCCTATAGGTGTCTCACATGCCTGATCTATTTTGGGTACAGTAAGTCTGTATGAAAATATTGTATTAAATGCGTCCCTGCTACAAGATAACCACTTACACTGTGGGACGACCATCCATTATTCTGTAGTTTATGAAATACCTATAGGGCCCTACAGATGACGCCCGAAGCCTGTAGATGACGGCCGGGCCCTGCGAATGACGGCCGGAAGATGCCATTTGCCATAAGACTGCAGGGCCCGGGCGTCAACCCGCAGGACGGCCGTCTTTACGAAAGACGGACGCCATGCCCTGCCGTCCTTACCCACCCCGCCCGGGATGCCCGGGACTACCAGCCCGCCAGGGCCCTGTAGGGCGCCCGGGACGGTTGGGAACACTGTTCCCCATGCGAGCAATGAGGACTGGCTTGGAGTACAGCCCATAGTAGTAGTGCTTGGCCCCCAGATCGGAGATAGGATGGGGCAGAGAAGTGGTGGTACTCTTAGGAGAGGACATGTGTGGGATAGGGAGAAGACAAGCAGTGGTGGACTTATGAGAAGCTATGTCGGAGATAGGGAGCAGATGAGAAGCAGTAGTGCTCTTAGGAGGGGTTAGTTCGTCCGTGAGGTGGTTGCTAGAGGCGGGGGTTGAGGGCACATTCAACGGAGGGATGGGCGCAGCCTGACTCCTCTCCTAGTAGAGGGGAATGTGCTCGCGGCCGTTGATTGCTAAAGTAAAAGGTAAGAATGGGAAACTGAGCATTTAATGGCAGGCACATACGATACATGGTTTATATAATATTCTATCGGTAAGAATCAGTTGCGAGAGAGATGACACGGTGTTGTTTGGTGGGGAACCGAGAGAGGGCAATGTGGAGGATATTTTATGTCACGCCAGAGTTGGGTGGTAAATCCTATGTTGTAGCGAGGGCTTAGTTGCCGTGACTTTTGTTTCTTAGCTACTTTGTTTTCAGGGTTAGGACACGTGACTGGTGCAGCCTTGTGGGTTGCTTAGGAGTTTTCTGTGGTGGTTGTCAACCATCCCTCAGACATCCGCAAGAGAACAGCATCTGACGGGAAGACATCTTTATCAACCGGAGGTTCTCTGGGAGTTGGTGGAAGATAAACGGGGGAGTGGAAAATAGAGGAGTAGGAGGAAATCATTCCGAAGTGAAACTCACTGCATTTAAAATCCTGAATACTAGCAATGGTGACCCGTATGATAGGGGATACTAGTAATTTTGTGACATCTATAAAAACGACTAGGTCCATATATGCTACCAAGGCAACTAACCCAGGATCGGGGAAAACATTAATTACTGGTATCTTTGTGTGAAAGAAAGGACTTCTAGAATTGTTTCATGGTTTTGACAGAGTGGTTCGGTTGGATTTGTCCTCCGAACGTACAGAATACTAGCTTTGAATTCCGGGATAGTTCCCTGACTCACAACACTGAACTCAACTCCCCCTGGCACTATTCTATGTTACTCTAAGCTCAACCTAATCCCCGCCACCCACCATTCATTCACCTAATTCAAAGTGGAGGACTTGTACTGGACGATGGAGAGGTTGCGGTGCGAGTTGTTCTTGACGATGTTTTTCATTATTCAGATCAAGTTTATTACTGTGAAGAAGTTGCGCCAGGAGAAGTCAGTTATGGCTTCCGTCGGGGGGGGATGGTGGGGCACCGGAAGGAATCTGAGGATTGGTGGGGGGCAGGCTTCATCCGGTGAGGATTCCAGGAAGGAGTTATTCGGGTTAGTTGGCTGTTTCAATTTTGCCAGCAAGCGGGAGGAGCAGAGACCACAGAAGCTGAAGGACATGTTCTTACGTTCCGTCTTGGTGGTTACTGTTTGAACGATGTCCTGTCGGCTAAGTGACCTGAGGGCGAGGGGAATGTAGTTAGAATCCAAGAGGGGCTGCGTCAGGCACTCGAGCTTTTGCACATCTATTAACAGGTTCTATACCAGCGAGGATAGCTAAAACTTACGAGAAACCCAAAGCCATTTCAACATTCCGACCAAGATGGCACTAACCGCCTCGCTAGTGATCTCCCTAATCCTCTGGGCATCTGCCTTGTCCAAACTTCTCTTCTCATCGGCTTTGCGCTCCCCACGTTCCTTTTCACGCTCCTTCTCTCGCCCCTTTTCACCTTCTCACACTCTCTCCCTCTTCTTCTCTCAATTATTTGATGACCGTTCCGATCCGTCCTCGTTAACAGTGTTTAGTCCCTCCCCCCAGTTACCATTAGCATGACTCACTCCTGGAACCGCCCTTCTAAAGATATTCCAAGAACTCCGGTTCGAGGAAGTGACATTGTCAACTCTCCCAATAGCTGGGTGAATAGTTTCTGACCCACTCTGACTATTACTTTTACTTTCTATACATACATTAGTTCCATGCGGTAACCTGACCAATTTGCAGACACTTTGCTTACCTTCTTCATCTGCAAACAGAACCTGTTGGCTACTCGGTGGGGGCGATGATAGTGGGGGTTGCTCGGGGGGCGCATTCAGATTGACCAATATAACCTTCAGCAGTACAATCATGAGCCATTGTAGCTGAGGCAATGCAGCTCTCTGGGGCAAGCTATTAGCGATAGATACCTGGAAATAAAATATAAAAAAGAGTTTAGAGGTTGGACCAACATAAAGCTCTTCTACTGACAACAGCTACTTCTCCTCCCACTGCCGGTCCCGTCCTTGGATCTCCTTCGCCTCCTCCAAGATCTCTTCGTCAACATCCTATCCCCTTTGGAATTTTAGAAATGCTTCTCGCTCATCCCAGAAACGCTTCATCGCCAATGCAGATCTCCCCCCCCCCCGAAAATAAATATCCTGCCTCCTTGATGCTTGTCGGGAGCACACCACCACCTTCTCCTCTAGAAAAGGTGTCACCATCCGCCTTCGACCCAGCCTTTCCGGTAAACTTCTTATCTACATCAGAAGAGGAGGAAGGGGGATATAAGAAGGGAAAATTATTGTTTGTTTGATAATTTTGTATCTTCACTCCTTTCCCTCCAACACCCCCAGGAGAGGGTGCAGGCGACGGGGCAGGCGACGGGGCAGGAGTAGCAATGTGAACCGCCTTATTCAAGATAGATCCTAAATTTTCACCACCACCATTTCCCCCAACAGCACATCTCCGTTTCCGCCCGGTCGGCTAGTCGCAGTATTAATGGCAGAAGACAGTAGAAACGAGTTTGTAGCTAATTCAAAAGGAAATATAGGGTTTAGAGGATCGTATGCCGGATATTTAGCCATAATGTCCTGCCTGAACACATGATAATCCAAGGGTGAGGCTTTGCCAGGAATCCCAACAAACCACTATCTCCCAGCAAATCAGCAATCCGGTCACTAAGCAACTCAATTCGTTGGTCCATTCCCAGCATTGCCCCTTCTGCATCCGCGCCATGGCGGAGAGCACCTCCACTAGAAAGTATAATATCGTTAAATTGTACCGGAGTTCCTTCCTGTACCATCTCCTCTCCCCTTCGTCCTACCCGCCGAATTAGTACCCGCAGCGGCCTACTCTAATTCTCTTCCTACCGAACTTCTGACACAATTAAATAATGCCTCTACAAGCCCTGCCTCCCTGTTCCTGAAACGCTGGCCGAGCAAGTGAGGGTGCGTGGAAAGGGAGGATGTAATTGCGGGGGGGACTGATGGTGATGATGTTTTCGTTGGTATGCGATTCCGGGGATCGTTGAGGTTGATCGACCGCTTGAAAGCAAGGACCCACCACACAGCGGGGGCAAAAATAAACCCCGAGCGAGCTACAGGGATCCTAGGGGAGATTGCCCCCAGGGTTCCAGTCATCGATCGGGGCGAGGAAGACAAGGAGGCAGAGGCCAAGGATAGCTCAATCCAAAAAAAAAGAAATGAAACAGAAAAAAAACCCTAAGCCTCAAAGTATTGAACATGAGACCTACCCTTTTGATGCCAAGCTTGCGTCCCCATTGCATTAGACTTGGTGAACATTATAGATGGCCAGAACCGTATATACAGGATTATATCACGCAGAGCGAAGATGAACAAATACGTTACGTATTGATCTGAGGCCTCTGCAAATATGTGGTTTTGTGGTGTGGTTGGTTCTACACCACGCAATAGTTGGAAAAATATCGGCTTCTCCCCCCCCAAGCGCAACTTATCAAACCTTCGTGGGGGCTAGCCGCATGGGGGACCTCTGGGTTTTCAACTTACCATTGTGACCTAGGGTGGCGTAATAGGGTAGTGTTAGCAGTCAGGAGAGCGTTTGCGCGCCCACTAAAAACTCTGTGTTGTAGATAGCTTGGCGTGCAGGATTTTCTGCATATAAGCCTCTTCTCTTTTTCCTTAGTTAGACAAGCACAACCACACCCAGGCAATTCGCCAATAGACATCGTTTCTTTTCTATTGCAATTGGGTCCAGCTCTTTCTCTTTTGTTCTATCCCTGTTTGTGCTATTAGGCAAGCCATCATCAGGTCAACTCCCTGCCGAATTATTGTCCGGATTAGTGGAAGGTCACGATTACACCACGGAGGTCGGATACGGCACGCGCAACACACCATCCTATTAAAGGGCAGATAGAGAAAGAGCCCGTCACCATGCATTGCTTAGTATCTTGGCAACCATTAATCGCCCGCGCATCATTGTGCTCGAATGACTCCAAAACAGGATTAACTTTGGGTGCCTCCCAAGGAATACTAGTAGTGCAAATAGAATCAGACAGGGCGCTCCAAATCAAGAAAACCTGACCTCTAATTAGTAGATGGCAACAACGAATGTCAAAGAAAGCAAACAATAGAGAGGTAAATAATTCTAAGCAGAATAAACAAGATGGTTTTTTCTCTTTTTTTTATAAAAAAAAGCGTTACTCTGGAGCAAAATTAAAGTTGTAAAAGTGGAATTGCTTGTGAGCGTGAAACTAGTGCCCAGATATTCGCTAGGTGGAACACTAGCAAAATTAGTTGAGGTCCACAGAGGCGTGTGTAACTTCAGCTGAGCGTATCGCGAAGGAGCTGCTCACCATCAATTCGACATTTCACGAAGGACCCAGGTTTACGGGCTTTGTACCATGCCTCATTTTTCCGAATTTAAATAATGCCGACCCTCCACTGCCCACGCCCGCCACGAGCGGTAGGGGGGCCTGTTGTGTCACCCGACCGGGCATGCAGTTCGGGGGACTGGCCGCGGAGCCAATCTTGATGTCGCTGCAGGCGGTCATTCGCAATTTGAACTGAGACCGCGCCGCAGTTCGTGAACATTGAGGCTAATGTGCGGGTATGATGTTTGATGATAGCTGAACAAAATATTAGGACTAAATTAGCAACCCTATGAGGATTAACACATCTTCAAACGTAAGGACCAGATAAGCTAGCGACAGCACTAAATTAAACAAAAAGAAAGAAAACTTGCCATGATTTTACATGATAATAATATGATGATAACATTACCCCCCCCTCCCTTCCCAACCAAACCTTTGATTCGGAAAACACAACAAACCCCGCCCCACCCCGCGGGGAGCGTAAAAGCATAAAAACTAATCTACCCCCTCAACCCCCCAACCAATACATCAAAGCTCCCACTCCCCACACCAGAAAATTTCCCCAGCACAATCCTCAAACTCGGACTCGTGAGGTCGTCAAAATCCCCCTCGCCAACGACTTCAGTAAGGAAATTACATGTTGTTTCGAAGCTCAGCTCCAAGAACGGGGACACGCTGGTTTTCAGTCCTTGGCAGTTGAAGGGTGTGAAGCCGCCGCTGCAGGTCATTATGTCAGCGATTAGGTTCAGGGGGTGGATGTCGACTGGGATGCCGTGACTCTTTGTGCGAGGGAGTTAGTGTTATGGGGTTGGGGACAGGTAGGGGAAGGGAGGGAAGGGGGGATTACCCTCCGAAAACGGCATTCATCTCTTTGATTATGTTAGCTCTAGCCGCTTCAACTCCATACACGCGCAGGAGTGCCGCGATGCCATTGGTTTCCAGGGAGTTTGGGTCAATGGTGTCTTATTTGTTCCAGAACGCGGCAAAGTTGACATATCGAACTCGCCAATCATAGCTCTCAACTCCTCTTCCTCCAATGTTTTCCTGAGGTCCCTCGCTACCCTTCTCAAATCCTCGATCCTTATCTTTGACTCTTGGGCCGTTCCACCACCAGTAGCATTGGCAAATTGGTCAAAGGCCCTGAGTATCTCATCCAGAGGGTCTCTTTCTAGAACCTTCTGTGTCATAATGGAAGTAAATGCTTCCTGAGAGACATACAGCCTACCTAGCTGCGCACCGGGCTGAGCCTGCTGTCCAGGTGCGTGGGTACTGTTCTCAAGAAAAATTTGCAGAAGCTCAGGTTTTGGAACGTCAAATCCGAGTGCTTTCATCGCAACCAATTTAAATCCGGAGTTTCAGTTAAGAATATCGCGCTGAGTTAGGAGGGGTTATAATATATGCCGACTTTGAGCTCGTGGTAGTCGATCATGCGGTCCTTATCAAGGTCAAGGAGGCGAAACCGTGGCATCATGAAAACATGAGCGAATTTCTAGCCATATTATCTGATGAGCCAAGCCTGAAGCACCGTGTGCACTTACAACCTCATTGATCTCAGCCCTTTGTTCCTCGCTCAGTTCCACTATTGTTCCTCGCTCAGTTCCACTATTGTGCCTCGCTCCTGGGGACGCTGCTGTTGGGAAGTATGGTCTCGATCACTTTCACGTTGTTGCTGTTAGTGTTGGTGCCCGGCACCACCTCTCGCTCCGCCAGTGTTTCCAAATAAACCCCTGCCCAGAACCCACCCACCGAGAGGATTGTTCGAGGCACCAGCTGTCGGAGGAGGTGATTGTCGTAGACCTTGAGCCCGACGATTGCGACTACCGGCCGGTGGAGCGGTTCCTTGGCATGGATTATTTGGACCAATGGAAAACATTGGGGTATTGCTGTTGGTGTTTGTTTTGAGAAGATGTTGAGTCGTGTTTTCTTAGAGGGGGCGTGTTCATTAGTTTGACGCGAAGCGAGTCAGATGACCTTAGTGTCAAAACAACAAGCTTAACAGATAATAGCAGATGGATCCCAGAAGAGGTGGTTAGAGGAATTTAATATCACAATTTCGACTTGCTCCTCTCAAAGGAATTCTCAAAATTCTGCTAGTTCTAGTTTGCTTTGTTCTGTGTTGTGTCTTAGCTGACGTTTTCGCGGTTACGGCGTACGGCTGAGACCTCAGAAAAACCGGGTGTGTATCATAGGGCATCACTCGCGATGCCCTTCCACAGTGTAGGAATGAGCATTATAGCACGTTAGTGCTAGGGATGAGTAGTTTCAATGCTGCCTGTCCAATAACGAATCTATTTCAGAAAGCACAGCAGAGCAATCCATGTTAGAAGTCTCGAGGTTTGTTGTCAGAAAGAGATAAGCCTGCAGTTATCAGTACTGTACGAGTTCAACCTACAAATTGGAATTGAGTATGGCATAATCAAAAGTCCTACCGCTGCGCCAACCAAGGATAGGGAAAGCTCACTGTTTTCAAAGCTGTCTGACCCGTTTCCGAAGCTCCCGTTGCCTGTTCAACAACTGTTGAAGCATTTGTATCCGAGCTGCTTCAGCTGACAGGTTGTGGCGACCATCCACTATGTTACAAATGGCTCCAGGGACATTTTGGGCGTTCAGCTGCTGTAGCATTGCCATTTGTTGCTGCTCAGTAAGTGGTGGTGCTAAGTAAATAGTGGTTGGGTGATGTTGTGGTTGTTGGTAGGAGAGAATGGGGTCGTTTTCTTTGGTTATATGGACCCCCCGAGGAAAAATGCCAAGAACCCGTCACTCATAACCCAAACGAGCCCTACCTAGTCTCAGCATAGTATTATGGTGAGAATACTGCATGATTTAGTTAAACTCGGCCCGAATGTGTCTGGCCGATCGCTTAGAATCTGCAATGTTTTTAAGCATGACATCGCAGCCTTGAATTGTTGTTTCATCGAATCGAAGTTTAAGGAGTTCAATTGTGCGGATTTCCTTTTCGAAGAGCCATTCATCGCTACCAAGAAGCCTACTTGATAACACTGTAGCTACTTCTTTTGTCCTGACTTCCTTACTCTCCCATAGTGAGATTAAACTTCCAACGACATTGAGACCTTTGCTTCTTCGGAACTCGGGGCCTGCGTCAACTTGGTCGAGAGCCCAAGACAGGTCGTCATAATCAAGTTCTCCAACACCCCGACACTGCTGAGTTGCCGGAATACCTTTTCCAAGTTCTTGAGCAAGTTCCGAGAGATCTTCGGCGTCTTCCGATCCATCGGGTAGTGACTCGGACATTATCCCTCTCACGATTACACGGACAGTGTCATCGCGTTCTCGAAGATAGCGTCAAATGCCCCGTGAAACTCTATCGAGCAGGACACCACGAGGATCTAGAACGGTGAAGGCACGGATCAAAGAGATTTAAGCACGAAGTATATCGGAGATTGTGGCTGCTGGGTGTAGAAGTCGAGTAGACAAAGCAGAGGTGAAGGTTGTCGTTAGGCGTAGATGGGTTTGTGGTGATATGATATACGATCTTAAATCCTCGACACCTCCAAGACATTCTGGCCACTCTACAACGATGTCAAACTGTTCGCCGACTCTCAGTCAGCCGAGTCTGCCAATAGTAATGCATTTCCAACTCTCCAAGTCTCCCTTCCTTCGTTTGATGTCATCCTCCCCTACACCCGCCCCCGCATCCACTTCCATTGCTCCTGTCTTACGGTTATCAAGGCTCTGACGACTTACTCTAAAACTCTCACGGGGACTTAGTTTTTTAAGTCTGGCAGCCCAGCCTTCCGGAGAATTCGCAGACTTGGAGGAAAATAAGACATCTAGAACTGATTATCCAAGGACATGCTCTACCCAGTGATTCAAGTCGTCACCAACCTTGGAAGGAGTTTCCCAAACCCCGGTAAAATGTGCATTTATATAGGTCATTCAGAGAGTATTGATAACCTACCCAGAAATCTGTTAGTATCTAATAATATCGAACGGTTTCATGAATAAATTTTACCTCTCCAAATACTCTTTCCCCTCTGACGCCACCACTGGCAACACCTAACTTTTCCATGGCTGCACAAATATCCAGGACCTTCTTTGGGGCCTTTCCCCTTGGCTTTTCTTCTAGACGCTTCTTCCTCTTTTCCTTCGCTTTTTCTTTGGCCCTCTGCCTATAAACAGCAAACTCATCAATCCCATCCATATCTCTGGAGTTCCCCAGAGCGACTCCGTCATCAACAACAATATCGCCGTCACAGTCGGTTTTCCGTAACAAAACTTTGTTGACTTAACCTCGCGCCATGATATACATCCTCGTCTCCGCTCATAGTGTCGTTTCCTTCCTTATCGTCAAGTACTATGTCATCGTCATCATCGCCGTCGTCTCCAGGTAATCCTACAGCTGTCCCACACAACTCCAGAAAAACCTCGTAGACAAGCTTATTCAAAGCTGGGTCAGGCAGTGAATAAGAAATAATTGAATTTAACGATCTAACAAAAGCCTGGACCTTTAAATCGTCGCTTTCGTCCCAGCTATCCAGGTTCCTCCGCGCTCTGCCTTTTTTCTTCACTGGAATTGGGTAGGTTCTCAAACTAAATAGGTAGATACTCTGAGCGGTAGTCAATCGGCCTGGTATTTCTTCTAGCTGGCTTGCACCATCCTTGTATTCCGTCAGAATCGATATCTCTGGGTGAACGTGAGTTAGGACATGCCTTCGAACTTCACAGGTATAGCATTTCAAAAGGCTTTTTTTAGGAGTTGCATCTTCCGGATGATGGGTTGTAAGATATCGGATTGCTCCACCATATCTGCCGTTGGGTCTTGGTGTATTTGCACGTATTCACTCAGGCCGCCTGGGAAGGGACCTGCAGAGAAGGAGAGGTATGTTGCCGTTAGATGCCCCGCTCTAGACTCCCTGGCGAATATGGCTGCCAGGTTGGGGGCGAGTAATATAGGGGCCGAAGAGAGCGTGACATTGGGATGATGCCGGGTGTTATAACAGTGGGAGGGAGTAGGAGTTTGTGAGGGTTGTGATAGATGTGATGGCGGAACGACAAACGAGGATGAAGGGGTAGCTAGATGTGTTGGTAAGGTGGATGGTGCTGAAGGTGAAAACATAGACTCGAAGATTCATTTTCGGCCTCGGGAATAGGGGATTTGATGTTGAGACAAAAAAGTGGCCACATTTGTTGCTTGTTTGATCGAATTGAGAAGGGACTCTATGTCGGAAGTCGCGATGCAGGGAGATGCGTTCCTATTCTGCGAAAGCGTGATAGGATGAGCCCTAGCCCTACAAATCCACTAGGAAGGTTCAAAGTGCTCGATACAGTGAAGGTACAGAGAACTAGCGGAGGCACTGGCATCCGGAGACCTCGAGGTATTTGCTAGCAATTTGAACCTTTTGTTCCTTTCCTAAATTGACCATCACCCTCTCCTCCACCTAATTACTCGTACTACCAGTGTGGGAGTGCTCGATGGCTTTCCCGGAGTTGGATGGTGGTCTGACCAGGCGCACTTGTGTGGGATAAGTGTAGTCGTGACCCGCTCACTATACCGGGGGATTGGAAGGGTAGACTTGACCCCGGATAGATACGGCGTAACGCTGCCGATAGGCGATAAAGGGAACACACGAGAAAGCTAAGCCCAATAGAAGTGAAGTGATGATTGGATTGACCGTTGAAGGAAGGTGTGGTTGCCCTTGTCTAACTAAGGAAACACGAAGGTGCGTTATAAGCAGAAAACTCTGCACGCCAAGCTATCTACTAGTGGGCAAGTCACAGTGGGAGAAAATGTCCCATGAGACCACCAAACTACCCTATGATATCGCCCTAGTCCACACCAGAGACCTGAAGAGCTCAGATTTGAATAAAAATGATCTGATTAGATGTTCTATATGCCGGGTTTGGAGAACCCCTTACCAATTAGGCAAAGTCGCTGGAAGATGCCGCTCGGAAAGGTAGGGTTCGCGGAGGTTCGTCTGGAAAAGGTATAGCCGGGTATCGGCTTAGCGTGGGGTCATAGCTCCACCACAATGGGCCCGTGGAGCTCCCACAACATATAACCTCCCCGAATCCCCTGAACACGAGATCTTCATGCTCGCTACTGTTCACCAGATCTTGTGTTTTTTGCTGCCCATCCAACCTTTCTGCCTCTCAACAATACTTGCATTCCTCTGACGTAGCCCCCTAACAGAAACCCCATACCATTCCTCAACACCCCACCACACCACTCAATAAAAGACACTATGCCAAGCAGACGAGTATCCAGATGCGGGGGGAGCCTAGCATCTTCCTCGCAGAGAGGAAATTTAGGTAGAATCCGGAGAAATACTCGCAACTGTCACGCCCCATCCCGATATGGTCAAACCCTGGAGTCAGTAGTGAGGTCACATGTACTAGAGGAATCACAGGATCTGGAGAGTAATACTGATGAAGAAGACCCCAGCCAGTACACTCAGTCACTACAGGGCAGCATTCAATCTGAGCCCCCAAGTGAGCACAATCATAGTGACATTTTTTCACATTCTCCACCCTCTCAACCAACCAGCCAATCTCAAAGCAGCCAGCAGTCCAATCCTATGGGAAATGAAGCTATTAGCCTAGATGACATGTGTCAGCTTCTAAGATTGCATGAGCAAGACATTACTGACTGGGTTATCCTACAACTATATTGCCAAAACAATATCCCTAGCCCTGCCCTACTGCTTAATCACCCAACACATACCAGTCCGGCCAACCAGCCAGCCGAGCCCAACTGAACACTTAACCAGATTACTGATTTAGAAATCCAGCTCACGCAAGTTTAAGCATAGAGACAACTTGCATTAGCAAGTACACAGCTGACAAGAGAACTTGGTACATACAACCCTATCCTGCCCCCAGTCACTCAAGTGAATGAGAGCACATATGAGGTAGCCGAGTCAGTTGAGACACTCTTCCCTGGTGTAATTGTGCCAAGGTTGCGGCGTGCGGCCGCAACCCCTGCATGTTCGCTGGCTCACAACCGGGGGCATTCTAGAGAGTGCCTGACAGCTCAACATGACTTTGTGGCTTAAGATCAGTTTGTCCAAAACATGACTTCATGGCAAAATAAGGCACAAATCATGCCAAGGTCGCGGTGTGTGGCCACAACCCCCGCATGTTCACTGGCTCACAACAGGGGGCACTCTAGAGAGTGCCTGACAGCTCAACATGACTTTGTGGCTTAAGATCAGTTTGTCCAAAACATGACTTCATGGCAAAATAAGGCACTAGAGCATAACATAACATTTTATTATCATAGAATATTTTATTTACATAATGTTTCACAATCTAGCCTATTGCCTAATTCCTAAAATAATGAGCCTAGATGTTTTCCTTTTTTGAATCTGTTGAGCCCACCTCTCCTTTGCTATAGCCTTTGCCTTTGCCTTAATCTCATCAAGGAAAGGTTTGCACTCTTCCTTATCTAATTTTTTTTGAGCATTCTGAGCCCTATGTAGATCCCTCTCTGCTTTTTCTACTGCCATATCCTCCTTTCTTTTGGCCATTTGATGTGCATCAAAGGCATAAATAACTCCTCCTTTTTGAATCTGCCTTCTGCTTTGTCCTCTTCGTCTGGCATTTCTTGCCTTTTCTGCTGCTCGAGTATGCTCCATGTGCTCTATCGCTAATGCACCTGACTGTGCAAGAGCTAATCCACCTTGTAGTACAAGCTTAAGCTTATTTTCAAAGCTTGAAGATAGCCCTTTACTCCCTTGGAGTAATTCATCACTCATTGTTTTGAGACTTGCGATTGTAAAAGGAATACCAGAGGCAGATTCTGATTTTGGGAGGGATTGTTGATAGGAAGTAATAGTTGGCTCTTGGAGTTTTGATATGACAAGATCGGGATTGTATGGGATAAGCCCAGTCGCACGAAATGCTGATTGAATGGTTGAGGACTTAAAGATTGGCTGACGAATGGTATCAATTGTGTCCAAAAATTCAGATTTGTCAAAGTTACTACACCCAGTTTGTGTAGCAGCCTCAACAGCCTCAGCATGATAATGCTTATAAGGTTGAAAGACAACCACATCTAGGGGTTGAAGAAGATGACTGGAGTGGGCCGGGAGGCAAAATACAATAATCCTGTGGGAATCGCAAAAGTCAAGGAACTGCTTTGTGCAGTGAGAGCCAAAGCTGTCAAGAAGTAAAAGACGATAATCTCCAGTAAGACAAGCAGCAGAGAAGTGTTCAAAGTGGACAAGCCACTTCATTGTGAGCTCATCATTGTTGTACCCAGTTTCAGAGGTCCCTACAAGGTGATTATCTGGAACTCATGTTGTGGTATACCAAGATTCCTGATGGATAATGCCAGGAACAATTACCATCGGTGGTAAAGCGACTCCATCATTACTGATTGTCTCACAAACACTTACCAGCTCACGATTTGTAGAGCTACCAAGATATGTCTACCTTGTAGGGTACCTCATAATAATCCATTGGTCACGCCCAATCCCAATAGGGAATCCTGTTTCATCAAAGTTGTATTTATCACAATCCTGGATTTGGTACTGATGGCATACAGCCAAATACTTCTCAAACGAGGCTCTGATACTATCAGGTTGGTGGGCATTTTTTCAGTCAAGATCGATTGAAACTTGTTTGCAAATGAAATATTCAGGATGGCGGTTGAGGAATCATGGAGCCGAATGGTCGCTTACAACAGGGGCTACATCAGAGCCAGAATGTGCATACTGAAGTATAGCATTTGCACAGCCTGAGACCATTTGCAGATGAGCACTGGTACCAACAGTACCAAGATGGTCAAGATACTGGCAAACTGCCAGTTCCTGATCATCAGTGAGCTTATGGTTGGCTCCAGGCCTCTGTTGGTGAGACTGGTAGCCTTGTAGTCATGCTCAAAGTCGGGAGACTAGTACCTCATAGTTGCGGGCAATCTCTGTAATGTTTGGATACTCGGTCGGATTGGTACTTAATGATGCAATTGCAGCCTGAATCCGTACCTCGACATCTGCATAAGGCTCAACACGCTCACTTGGAAAGATAAAAGATGGCACTTTTGGCATGTTTTTCGATGTTGGTGGTTTGGGTTGGTGGTGTGTTGACAGAGGTATCTGTTTTATGATGTTTTGGTTGTCGCTTATGATTTTTCATTCTTCGGTATCAAGACATCTGTTGATGATTTCTATTAATATACTTACTCTAAATTAACTGAAATAATAAACATAATAAAAACTCAGATTATATTCTCCATAGTTAAAACTAGCCACAAAGTCATGTTGAGCCACAAAGTCATGTTGAGCTGTCAGGCACTCTCTAGAGTGCCCCCAGTTGTGAGCCACCGAACATGCGAGGGTTGCGGCCACATGCCGCAACCTTGGCACGATTAGAGCAAAGTACATTAGCACAGATTATTAAGAACTGTTTTAAACCAACCAATATCTACCGACTACTTGCAATGGAGAAAGAGCAGGCTGAAGCTCAACATACCATCAACATAGGTGGTATCGAATTTGAGCAGTCAGAGTGAGATGGGAAAGTGAGCGAGTACTGTATGAGTACCTTTTTTAAAGCTTGAGTTGCCTACTATGGAATTCTGGTAAAGTTGGTACCATATGCCCTTCAAGGGGAGCTGGCGATCTCACTTTTCCTCTACACTGTGAGCCTGTATGACCTTCTTGAGAAGTACACTTGGGATGGTGTAAGATCATACTACTTCCAGTTTCATAGAAAGTGCATGGCAAGTGGCAAGAGTATATACCTACTTGGCAAATGGTGGCAGCCATCAGCAAAAAAAGATCTTGCATCTGATGCATGGGCATTGCGTCGTGACACAAGCTGCATTTCTCATGCCCCTGGTGTGCTTGGTACATCCTGAGTTTAGATGTACCACTACATTGCACCTGGTGCATCCTGAGTTTGTGTGGGACACTTGGTTGCATCCTGAGTTGGGAAGCTACAATCAGTTGTGCCTAGTGCATCCTGAGTTCTGCAGGGATACTTGCTTGACTCCTGAGTTTGGATTGGACACTCAGTTGCATCCTGAGTTTGGAAGCTATACTCAGTTGCGCCTAATATATCCTGAGTTCTGAAGGGATGCTCCATTACCTCCTGAGTTTGGATTAGACACTCAGTTGCATCCTGAGTTCTGCAGGGATGCTCACTTGCCTCCTGAGTTTGGATTAGACATAAGGTTCAGCCAGACACATATGAGCCACTGACTGTAGAATCTAAACCAAATTAGGTACGAAAAAAGGAGAAGACTCAAATAGCATATTATCTTGTCAAATTGGGTAGTGCCGGGGCAAGGTTTGATCACCCAAGCACATAATTAACAATAGATTAACAAAAGTTAAGGCTGCTTAACAGGAGTTAATGTGATCTCCTTTGCCCCTTTTTGTTAAATCATAGACTCTATGGGGATTAGTTGTCTTGAAATAGAGATTAGAACCCTGTATAGAGATCCTTAATTTGATGAAATAATACAGTACACTGATATCCAAGTCTATTTTATTCTCATAACTCTGAAGGGAGTGAATATGACAGTTGCATTCATTGTAAAAACGAGTGATAGTTGTGATATCTTAGGTAATACAGTTTGTTATGTTTTCATACATGCGTTTTCTGATCATTCTTTTTAGTTACACCTCCCACATCCTTCTGGCATCACTCTCCACCAAGCGACAGGCTGTTATGGAAATAGTCTTGACTGATGAATTTCTGCTAAGTTTGAAGAAAGATATCTCGATGCCCAGGCATTTGCTCATGCCTGTGAGACATGTGTCTGAATCCTCTCGATGCCAGCTTTCCAACGGCACCTCCTCCATCCTCCTGGCATCAGTCTCTGCCAAGCTACAGGCTACTATGCAAATGGTCTTTACCAGTAAATTTCTGCAAGATTTGAAGACAGATAGCTCGACGCCCAGCCATTCGCTCACGCCTGTCAGATATGTTCTGGAATCCCCTCGATGCCAGCCTTCCAATGGCGTCTCCCACGTCCTCCTGGCATCAGTCCCCGCCGAGCTACAGGCTGCTTTGGAAATGGTCTTTACTGGTGAATTTTTGCTAACTTTGAAGACAGATATCTCGATGCCCAGCCATTTGCTCATGCCCATCAGATATGTTCCGAAATCCCCTTGATGCCTGCCTTCCAACGGCGGCTGCCAGGGCCTCCTGGCATCAGTCCCCACCGAGCTACAGGCTGTTATGGAACTAGTCTTTACTGGTGAACTTTTGCTAAATTTGAAGACAGATAGCTCGATGCCCAGCCATTTGCTCATGCCCATCAGATAGGTTCTGGAATCCCCTCGACGCCTGCTTTCCAACGGCATCTCCCACGTCCTCCTGGCATCAGTCCCCGCCGAGCTACAGGCTGCTTTGGAAATGGTCTTTAGTGGTGAATTTCTGCTAACTTTGAAGACAGATATCTCGACGCCCAGCCATTCACCCGCACCCATCAGACATGTTCCGGACTCCCCTTGATGCCAGCTTTCCAACGGCAGCTCCCACGGCCTCCTGGTGTCAGTCCCCACTGAGCTAGAGGTTGTTATGAAATTCGTCTTTACTGGTGAATTTTTGCTAACCTTGAAGATAGATATCTCGATGCCCAACTATTCGCTTGTGCCTGTCAGATATGTTCTGGAATCCCCTCGATGCCAGCTTTCCAACGGCACCTCCCACGGCCTTTTGGTGTCAGTCCCCACCGAGCTACAGGCTGTTATGGAACTGGTCTTTGCTGGTGAGCTTTTGCTAAATTTGCAGATAGATATCTCGATGCCCAGCTATTCGCTTGCACCCGTCAGATATGTTCTGGAATCCCCTCGATGCCAGCTTTCCAACGGCATCTCCCACGTCCTCCTGGCACCAGTCCCCGCTGAGCTACAGGCTGCTTTGGAAATAGTCTTTACTGGTGAATTTTTGCTAACTTTGAAGACAGATATCTCGACACCCAGCCATTCGCTTGCGCCCACCAGACATGTTCCGGACTCCCCTTGATGCCAGCTTTCCAACGGCGGCTCCCACGGCCTCCTGGCATCAGTTCCCACCGAGCTACAGGCTGTTATAAAACTGGTCTTTACTGGTGAACCTTTGCTAACCTTGAAGACAGATAGCTCGATGCCCAGCCATTCGCTTGCGCCTGTCAGACATGTTCCGGAATCCCCTTGATGCTAGCTTTCCAACGGCGCTCCCCACGTCCCCCTGGCATCAGTCCCCGCCGAGCTACAGGCTGCTATGTAAATGGTCTTTACTGGTAAATTTCTGCTAACTTTGAAGACAGATATCTCGACGACCAGGTATTCGCTTACACCTTTCAGATATGTTCTGGAATCCCCTCGATGCCAGCTTTCCAACGGTGGCTCCCATGGCCTCCTGGTATCAGTCCCTGCCGAGCTACAGGCTGCTATGGAAATGGTCTTTACTGGTAAATTTCTATTAACTTTGAAGACAGATATCTCAATGCACAGACATTCCCTCGTGTCTGTCAGACATGTTTCTGAATCCCCTCGATGCCGGCTTTCTAATGGTGCCTCCCACAACCTCCTGGCGTCAGTCTCGGGGAAGCTATAGCCTGTTAAGAAACTAATATTTGTCTGTTAAAGGAATGCTCATGCAAAATCTATCGTGCTCATGTATACTAGTTATAAATTTATATAGAATAGATGAAATTGAAATAGTTTTACTAAAAGAAACTTTGTGACCTACGTCCTACATATGGGTCACACTGCTGGTATGCTAGTGTCAGGAGCTTTGAATTTTAGATGCTCTCCTCAAATGTTATTATGATATACTCGCTTAGGACCAGACAGCCTTAGGATGCAACAGTTGAGGACCAGATGTCATCAGGATGCAACCTTGAAGTGCCAGGCATTGTCAGGGCGCACCAGGCGTAGGGGTCTGTGTCCAGATTCTGTCCAGATGCACCCGGTGCATGTCTTAATGTCAGGATGCAATCTTACTTCAATGTCGCATCCTGGTTAACAGTTATCGTTATGTGCACCCTGTGCGTCAGATGCACAGGATGCACCTGTTGCTAGACATTATTTTTGCTGATGGATAGATAGCCAATTTATCATGTCCAAGTACTTTGCACACCCTGCCATATGCAGCACATGGAACCAAAGTCCCAGCAGACCCACAGCCTTCCCACACCATATATCAGAATTACCACTTTGCGAAAAGCCCTTCTCTCATGGGCAGACCCACCAAGGAACTGTATCTAGCCAGTATACGAGCATCCCCAAAAGACGCCTAACTCACCACTCAAGTTATGCCTTGAGCCCAATAGGAGGAGTACATACCAGCACAGCCTAAACTAAGCCCCAGGTCTTTAGGAACTGGAACTACAGGGCATGTGAGACTACAAACTGCCAGCACCAACACCTTTGTATCATGTGTGGAAATAAACACAAAGCTACAAACTGTACCTAGGGACACAATGCACTACAAGCCCCGGGGCAGACAAACAGATATCACGGCCGTTAGCATCCCCCAACTACCCATACCTGAGACATACACCCCCCTAGCCCATTCTAAACTACCCTTCAACTCATGATCGGTTCCCGCTATCTAATAATAATTACAATTTAATACTCACTGCTACTCAAGCAATTCCTCCTACAAGTGTAGACAATGGCTCTGCCCCAGGGCACATCAAACTCAATCTCCTCTCTGATACTGTTAGCAAACAACACTCTCGTCCCAATACCCAGATACACTACACAGTATTCACTGAACATCATATGCCTATGCCAGCTAGCACACTAAACATTGCTGGATAGTGAAGACTTACGCTAGATTACCCGAACACTACATTAATTGAGGCAATCTTAGGCATCTGTCAGTTTGGAGCAAGAATTGGTCACGAAGGAAAGTGGGGCCCAATCCGAATCTACCCCAACCTTACCTCAGCAGAGGAGTAGCTGGAGATATTTACTGCAGATATTGAGGTAGAGCTCATAAAGAATCACCTAGAGAGCTACCCCTACCCTATGGCACTACTCGAACACTTTACTGCCTCACCCTTGGGACTGACTGACAAGGTAGATGGCTCAAAGCGACGCATACATCACCTCTCCTTCCCAGCAGAGGGTGCTAGCTCAATAAATGGTGGAATTCCAGCACACTATACTACAATCAGCTATAGTATGATAGAAGAGGCAACAGCAGCAGTTCGGGGATTCAGCAGGGTCTGTCAACTCATAAAGCAGGACTTCAAAAGTGCTTTCAATCATATACCAATCTCCGCAATCGATACCCCACTGCTAGGATTCTGTTGGCAAAACAGATACTACTCAGAACTCTTCTTGCCCTTTGGTCTGCGGACAGCCCCATACCTCTTCAATCTTTTCACAGAAATGTTCAACAGGATACTGGTTAACGAATTCACAAAGCAAGAACAACCAATCGCAATTGTCCATTACCTCAATGACTTCTTACTCATCATTCCGGCGAATACACAGCTGGAACCCTATAGTCTGAGATTTTCTCAACTCTGCGATGCAGTGGGATTGGTAATAAAGGAGGCCAAAAGCGAGGAAGGAGATGTAGCCAGCTTCGGGGGAGTAGAAATCGATACAGAAAACATGGTATTAAGACACCGGACCAAGAAACTACACAAAGTGCATAGTATAATTCAAACGGCAACAGAGGCAACTTCTCTCTCCCTCCTTGAGCTGCAGCAGATTATCGGATACTTAAGCTTCATAGTCATTGTGGTCCCCCTTGACAGGACCTTCCTCCGCCACCTCTACAATATGCAGTTATATATCCTATCCTATAGCCGGCATTGTAGATGATGAATCTCAAGCGAAGCTTGGAAGGACCTCACATAGTAGCTCAAAGTACTAAAATCAGAGCCCGAGCAGTCTATTGAGAAAGAAGCCCGGAGCCGAGTTGCATTGTGGATGGATGCCTCCGGGACAAAAGGGCTAGGTGTATTTTATATTACTGGAATAGAAGCAGAGCTTCCAAGTAGGACCTTGAGGACTGCGGGCCCAGCAGTTGGACAGCCTAAGTCAGGTGCAACCTTCTCGATATCACTGCCACACTATATCGCCAAGACTAGTGAACATATTAACACAAAAGAGATGCGAGCAGTTGAACAAGTATTCCTCCATTGGGGAGAAAGGTGGAAGGGAATGAAAGTGATAATACACACCAATAACTGAGAAGTAGCTCATGGTATAGCCAATGGGACGATCCGAGGAGCATTAATGGACATGCTAAGATGATCTCTCTTGCTCGCATCGGAATTTGACTTGAAAATTGAAGCTAACTGGATCTCAACGAAGGATAATACATTAGCTGATGAGCTCTCACACTTCGAATTCGAGAAGGTTGCTAATCTAGCGCCACAGTTAATATACTTAACCTCGCACCTCCGAGATCTTGGGTTCTTGACATACAGTAGATGGGCCTCTCACCGATAGCAGCATATTACCTGTGGAGGGGACTTGCACCATCGACAAGACGCAACTATGCTACCTTGAGGTCACAGTTTTCTCTTTTCTGCAGCCTCTCGAATTTCCGCCATGCTAATGGAGCCTGCTTCCACGCCAACACAATTTGGCTTATAGAATGGCTCTGCTCTCTAGCAGGAACAGTTAAGGTCAAAACAATGAAACTTTACCTCTCTGGAATCAAATCATACCACCTAGACTTGGGTATCGAGTCAATAGCGTTCTCAGACCCCAGACTGGAGTGAACACTACAAGGAATCAAGTGAGATCACAACGAACCAGAAAAGCGAGGCTGAACACCAATAACTCAGCCATATCTCCTCCGCCTACTGGGCAAATTAGGTACTGGAAGTTACAACGAAACTGTTACTCGGGCCGCATTCACCCTTGCATTCGCTGCTTTCCTCAGAGTTGCGGAATTCACATACCGCAACACTGATAACCCGATGGGAGTCCTATTCCGGAAATGGTTCCTCACAAAAAACAGCATTCAACTAAAGGAATGGGAAGGATTCTCATTCATAGAACTCACCTTGCCAGCATCTAAAACCGACTCCTTCAGATATGGAATTCAACTAACAATCGCGGCAAGCAATGATACCGGATGCCCAGTTAAGGCCATGAAACATCTCATGAGAATGGATACTCACCAACCACAATTTGCCCCCCTCTTCTGCATTGGGACAGTAGCACAATATCCATTCACCCAAGAACATGTAGTTAAAACACTGCAAGAGCTGGCGATATCGGCGGGTTTAGGATGCGGGGCATGGAATAGGCATAGCTTTCGCAGTGGGGCAGCACCTTGAGCTGCTGCAGTATGTATCGCTGATACCCAGATCCAAACCTTGGGGAGGTGGCGCTCCGATGCCTATAAAGCATATATCGAGTACTCAGTAGACAAATGCATCTCCCTCTCACAGCGCTTCCAGACAAACCAAATGACAAACTACCAAGAGTACCAACCCACCTGCCTGGAGAGGGCGAGCTCGCGTTGGACACCTCGACGGCAGGCATGCCCTGGCCAGTCACTGAGCACCTGCCTCAGACTGAGATAGACTGGTGCCAACACTCCCCAGCGACAAGGGCAGTAGGATCTCCCCAATGCCTTCCACAGTGGAATAACACCACTGACAACAAAGAGGGCAGGATGGATTGGGAGGTATTTTTGTTTATAGGGTTTTCCCGGTCTCTTTTTGTTTTCTTTCTTTCCTCTCTTTCTCACAATTGTTAGCGAATGTACAGTTGTCTCTAGCTTTGAAAAATTGGCAGATCATCATATCGCACTTTTTGATAAGTTGGACAGTATCATACAATATAAGATGGCCAAATCGACCATATTTTGCAAAAGGTTACCCGGATCTGATTCTAGTATGATAATCATATCTTTCCATACTCAAAGAAACCCTACATCCCGTGCTCCCATGGGCTCACATTTGTGCCAAGACACAACTCGTGGGTTGGTGAGCTCAATAACGCAACTAGATAACTTTCATCTCCAAACCAGAATCACCTCCTCCCTCTCTTGCTCCCCCCGTTTGGCGTGATTGACTAATCGAGATCCCAACACCAGCTTGAAAGTCAAACATCCACCCTCTCTTTGCTCCGTGTTCGTTCCACATTCCGTTTATGAGATTGTCAACCTTTTTCCTACCAATTTGGATTATTCGTGAGTATATTTCATTCTCCATTAACTCACTTGACGCATCACTTCTTATCTGCTTACATAAAGAGCAGATCTATAAAATACAAACCCTGAGAATTAAAGGTTATTTATAGTAAATACAGTATTTTCTCTATGACCATGACACCAAAGACAGATGATGCACTCTCGGATCCTTGGAGTGCAGCCATTAAAATGCCACTACCGATTCCGACTCCGAAGGGGAATGGGAGGAAGGGAACTCTGACGCCGACCTCCTTGCGCACTCCTGTGACATTTACTCTACCACTCCTAGTAGGACTACGTCACCTTGCGGTTCTCAGTCCACCTGTACCGCGTGGGCGCAGTATTTGGCTCAAATAATGAATGTTTTGGATTTGAAAGCGACAGAGTACCCGCTCGCCAGCAAGCACATTAGTACCTATAATAAGGCAAACCAAATATTTACACGGGTTTATCTCCAAGATACTAGGTTTAATGCTCATAAGGCTGCCATTCTCGAGGAACGTTTTCTGGCAAAGGTGAGGAAGGTTAATGAAGCCAAGTGTCAGGATGACCTCAACAAAGTGGGGATTGAGCAGAAGTACTGGGAAAAATTGGTAAGGCAAGCAGAAGAAGTTGCTGGAAGGGCCCTGGAAATTGCTTCACAGCACGTGATGGAAAGGCAAAAGTGCGAACTGGAAATGGGGGAGCAAGAGCAGAGGGCTACTGAGGCTGCCAGGCTTAAGGCAGAAACGGAGCGAGCTGAGAAGGAGAAGAGACATGAGCGGAAGAGGAGAAAGAAGCAGTTCCCACAAGGCAGAAGGATGCGAAGGAAGCTAGAGTGAAGTCAGAGTGGGATGCCAGCAAACGTGCTATTAGGGAAGCTCCTTCTCCTAGACAGCCCACTTCCTGTGTTGGCCTAGAAGCTTACAGTAGAAAGTCTACGACTAATGACAGAGCCGCAATGGAAAGGGCCATCGCAGCTCTACATGAATTGCATCATACTGTGCGCCTGAAGGAGGCATTCACCAAAGCAAAGAAGTTGACTATCATTCATCATAGATCACGCCATAGGTTTGGTCAGTTGAATGGCGAGAGAGCACCCACCATCGAGGTTGTAAGTATTCTCCACCTCATCGCATTTACATACACATGAGTAAATGTTAACATGTATCGCGACCAGCGTGACTTCCTTAAAAATACTTTTGTTGACCTTTGGCAATATCAAAATTGGCCCACAGTTCCCGGCAATACTTTCTTCCTCACTCAGGATCCTTCCTATGATGTCCCAGTCCTGATCGCTTTTATCTGGACCATTTATGAACTTGCCAAATTGCTTGTCAAGCAAATCATTAAAGAGTGTGCTATGAAAGCTGGTACTGCGGATCCCGTCTAGGTCACAGTCATATCTACGTTTGACAACGAAAGATAGCTAGTCAATAGCCATTCCTTTATAGATATTGTTATTACCAGACTACTAAAGAAGAACCTCATCTTGACTGGAGAACTTGGCCCAGCAGCCACTGAAGGTGATCGCAAGAGATTTGGCTACTTTGGAGTTACCACGGAATCGCAATTCTGCTGGTATCATACAGGCCCTTCGCCTGTATATAGCTTCACTAAATACAATACAACTGGGGAGTTATGGTCGCTAGGGCATAGAAAGAGGAATGTCTCCCTACCCCTAGCCAAACAGTGCAGTGGGATTTAGTAACCCTTCTGGCTTGCACATGCTGTAGAGGGAAGTGTGAGATCCGATGTTGATTACATAGTGCGCACATCCTGTCGTCAGCACAGCTGCACATGATAATGACGCGTCACAGGTCACAGCGCTGCTATGAGAGAGGGAAAAGATTTAATAAAGAGGCTTGCCCTCTCTCTGTTCCTCACCAAACAATACCGTGTCATCCCTCGCAACTGATTCTTACCGATAGAATATTATATAAACCATGAATCGTATGTGCCCGCTGTTAAATGCTCAGTTTCCCGTTCTCACCTTTTACTTTATCCATTAATGCCTGCGAGCGCATTCCTCTCTACTAGGAAAAAGGTCAGGCTGCGCCCACCGCCCCATTGAGTGAGCTCTGAAGCCTCACCTCTAGCAACTCCCTCACAGATGAACTGCCTCTCCTAAGAGCACTACTGCTTCTTATCTCCTCCCTATCTCCGACATAACTTCTCATAACAGTACCACTGCTTTTCTTTTCCTCTCTACCCTGACATGGCCTCTCCTAAGAGTACCACCACTTCTCTGCCCCATCCTATCTCCGATCTGGAGGCCAAGCACTACTACTATGGGCTATACTCCACGCCAGTACTCGTTGCTTGCACAGGGGACGATATTTGGGAGCAGCCCACAGGGCCTGAGGCTTACTTCCGGCCCAAGGAGCTCAGGACCATCGGCAACCACCCCCTGAAGGGGGTCTGGGAGGACAAGCTTGACTTTCAGATCCATGATATCCTGAAGTGCAAGAGGGTGGAGTGGACGAGCACAGATGTCACTCAGATTGGGTTCATCGGAGAATGCGTCACCCCTGCCCTCATCTGGATTGGCGTTAAGGCTAACACCCTCTCCTGTGAAGACAGTCTTACTATTGCTAAGGAGTGTAAGCAGCTTCTTGTGGCGAACAAGATCCTCAACGTTAAAGTTGAGATCCGTGAGTCCATCATGACCCGCTACATCAGTCCCAAGCTCCAGAAGTCCGTCCACTCCTTCTACCCCAGTGCCCAGCTGCTCGATCCCCTGACCTCCCCCCTTGGTCCCTTCAACGGCAATCCCAGTACCCCTGGGGCTGAGAGTACCGGCGGCTTTTACATCACCGACGACAACTCCCAGCTCTATCTCGTTACTGCCCGCGACGTCGTCTTCAAACCTGATCTGGTCAATAACAACAGGTACAAGTGCAGGTTTTTCAGTCAGCTTCATGTCAACGTTACTCTCTTCAGCACCGCAACCTTCACTAACTATGTCGCACAGATCAAGCGCGCGATTGAAGGAGAGAGGATAACCGTTGAGTTTTAGGAGAGGCGTATCAAGGAGGCTGTGGAAGATCATGATGGAATGGAGGTGGAAGACGCTGTGTGGAAGCATGCTGATGCGGAGAGACTCGTGAAGGAGGCGAAGGATGCAATCGTGGCTTTCAAGAAACTCTACGATGACATCAAGAAGGATTAGGGCAACATCGACAACCGTGTCCTAGGCTACGTCTACTTCTCCCCTACTATCGAAGTTGGTACCTGTCCAGACAGGTACACCCATAATTACGACCTCCTAAAGATTGACAGCTCCAAATTAGAAAAGCCGATCGTTGTCTAAAATGCCAAGGACCAGGGACCCCCCACCTTTACCCAAAAAGGAACGTAGAAAATGGTCAAGGATTCACGGACTGAGGGCAGCCGGCTCTACAGGTGAGAGATTTGACACCTGGAGGGGAACACTTGACAGCCGCTAAGGCAAAAAAGGATTAAAGCTGAGTAACAGGGGTGCAACTAGATATGCACATATTCTGGATGTTTCCCATTCACTTGATTGCGTAACTGCTAATTGTCATAATACGACACTCTTTGAGCTGTGCTTATCGAGCAATCGACCCTGACGAAGACTATGGCGAGGAATGATTTGAGCACCACTGAACAAGAAACTGATAAGGAAACATCAAGAAAAACTCTTAGTTGGTTAAGAGGGTAATCCTGTATCAAAATGACACTTCGGAAAGTACGAAGCAATTGGACCTCGGGCCAACAAACTCTCGATCGATCAAGAGGATAATCCCATATCGGAGCATTGCAGGTCCACACAGGGTAAGAAATACAGACAATACCGAGAGTTCAGGAATGCAGGAGCTTAGGGGGTACAAGAGCCTTGCATGAGGGATTTCTTTCGCAAAAAGACGGAGATCGGCGATAGGTTAGAAAAGAAAGTTCTGGTTTCACAAGAGATTTTGCAGCTCTTTTTTCTATATAAGGGGCGGGTTCCCACCTGTTTGAATTCGGCTCCTTGTGTTAAATTTTGAATACTGCATTGCGCTTTTGAATATTTATTGAAAATACTTCTAAAAAATCTTAACTCCTGCTCTTATGAATCATTATTGAAATGCTCTTCGCAATTGCGCTGTACCTTTGACTATCCTTCCGACTCTCCTTGTCGGGGGTGTGGTTTTGTCCTTCTACTCACGACCATTTCGCCAACTCCGCAGCAGGAGTGTTTCGAGAGCAGTGCATCTCCATTGTTTCCGCTCGGGTTGGAGTTTGAAACAAATCTGATACTACAGGATCTTGATTCCCAAGCGTCCTCGTCCTGCGCGCAACAGGCAATCACTTCACCTCGTGCTGACGATTTGGTTGTTGAACCAAATTCCTGCAGTCAGTGCGGGGCCCTCGGAGATCATTGTACAAATTCTGATCAATAGATGTACCTTTAACGCGTTGGTTGATACCGGAACTACTGTAACTGTCGTCTCTGCTGGATTGGTAACCTTGGCGGCCCTTACCAAGTCCAAAGATGTGTCATCGTCCGTGTCACGATTTAATGCCAAGACGATGAAAACCCAAGGAATCTGCACTGTGTCAGTATCTTTGGGTCCCGTTTCGATAGTGCTCACGGCTATCCCAATTTGTGGAAGGCTATCTCGTTCAGCTAACCTCATATTTGGAATGGATTTCCTTTCTTCGGGGGATTTCATCATCTAGACAAAAAAATGGTACAGTTTATATACCACAATAATGTTTGAGTAGTGGCCATTACGCCAGAGGTTCCAGCCAGAAGGAACCCCACCCTGTCTGGCCAAATACGGTTGTGTTGTTGCGGAACCAACCGGGCTTGCGCCTTCCCGCCCTGTAATTGACAGGGATATTATCCTAAAAACCAGAGCGGTCCTCCGGGAAATTCCGCCAACATAACCAATGAAAAAATATCTCTTTGTGGTGCCGAACTACAGCGACTAAAGGATGTTGGATTCATTCGGCCATCTACTGCGGCCTTCGCGGCCCCCGCCTTCTTCATCAGAGACCCCGCAACCTCTTCCCGAGGCGAAGAAAAATGGAGAATCGTTGTTGACTACCGAGAACTCAGCAATGCCTCTACCTCCACCGCGGCCTGCCTCTCAAAGATACAGGACCTTCTTAGAACCTGGAGACCCGAGGCCGCTTACTTCTCAGAAATTGACCTCTGCTGGGGGTTCAACAACCTGCACCTGACGGAAAGAGCATTGGATCTTTCCACCTTTACCATGCCCCTAGGAACCTATCAATATCTCGTAATTGCGTTCGGCATCAAGAATGGCCCAGCCATGATGCAAACCTTTATACAAACAGTATTAGGAGACCTGGAGAATAAATGCTTGGCTGTATATTTGGACGACATCCTGGTATTTTCCAAGGATAAAGAACAAGACGAAAAGGACCTAGTTCAAGTCTTCAAATGTCTTGAACGCTATCAATGCCACATTCAGCTGTCTAAGTGCGAACTGTTCCAAAAGAAGGTCAACTTTGTGGGATTCGAGGTTTTCAAGGGAGAGATTCACCAAAATGAATCTACCACTAAGGCCCTTTCCGACTTTGTTATCCCCACTTCAGTTAACAGGGTTGAAAGCTTTTTGGGACTAGCAAACTACTACACTACCTTCATGCCAAAATTCAACGACCTAGGCAAACCCCTCACTGACCAAGAAAAATATGGAATTTGTTTGGGACCAGTCTACCGAACAACGATTCCGGTAGATTAAATGTGAACTAGTAGGCAAGAGGGTCCTCCAGATACTCGATCCGCTTAAACCTGTCTATCTCCAGACAGATGCCTACTCGGTAGCTTGGTCGGCCGTAATTAACCAACATGTCCCAAACTCCAATGTCCTCCGTCCCCTCGATTTTGTTCAAGGAACCTTCTCACCCACTGAACAAAACTGGGACGTCACTGGTCGAGAACTTTCTGCGATAGTCTTCACATGTAGGAAGTTCCCCTCCATGTTAGCCAGTAGGCCCGTAACTGTACTTTGCGATCACCAGTCCCTTGTCAGTCTTCACCCAAAGAAACTTAAAAATGAGAGACAAGCGCGAAGGGCTGCTGACCTAGCAGAATATGACCTCATGGTTCGGCACCTACCAGGGATACAGAATGTTGTGGCCGATACCTTATCCCGGCCAGATTGTCTTATCAAGGATCCCGTAACTGGAGGACCGATAGTTCTCGCCAAATTCCTGGAAGTCACCATCGACCCCTCAGGGACTACTGGCATGACCGCTGGTGCAAGCAACTTGACAGTGACAGTGGGGGTCAGCCTTGGCCTCACACGTTTGTGTGCATCTTGAAGCGAGCATCGGTCAGTTCAACATCAGTTAACCCAAAAAGGAGATGGCTTGACAATGGAACAATTGCCGGTTGCGATAAGTGGCCCGGACACTTGTGTCTGGATTACGCCCAACGCACAGGTTATCCTTGAGGGTGTGACCTTTAAGAAAAGAACATTGAGGGTGCACATCAATAAAAAAAAAAACACACATAAAAGCGAGGCCTTTTTCCCTTCCTTTTGAAAATAAACTGACATGCCTCCCACTCCCTCCACTTGATATCAGTAAAATTGTTAGTCATATAGGCCAAGAAGTCTCTTTTAACATGAGATTGATAGTATACCTTTATCCACTTATTCTTCTTGCTTGATTCCAGTACCCCTTTATTAACAGTAATGTTATCAGAATACTGTAGTATTTGTCCTATCCATTCTAGAAGGAACTCTGCTTCCATTAGAGAGTAACCTCAAATACAAATCAATAATAGACTTGTAATAGTAGTAAGAGTAGAGGAAAGAAATGATTTGGAAGAAGAGATTTGAGGAATTGAGAAGGAAAGGACAGTAGCAGGTGAAGAGAAGAGTGAAAAGGAGAGTCCAGTAGTAGGTATAGGCAATAGTTTATATGAACTTAGAGGAGAAAGTTATGTTTCATATAATGATGAGGCTGAACAATATATGGAGTCGAAATGGTAATAGATTAGCTCAATAGACGTTGTCAATTCAGAAATTACTATTAATAAGATTACATACTGGCAGCTCAAGGAAATAGAGAGTCTGAAGGAAATATAGTTACAGATAGTTATTAACTTGTGACTATCTATATTGTACAACAGGTAACAATATAGTTCCAGTCCTATTGATTCTTATACTTCCAATGAGTATAGATTATATTACTCACTAACTGACCAACAGTCCGAACATATACCATTCATTGGTACCTATGAGTCTCGACTCTTCAAAGGTGCTTAGATATCAGAGGAGTGTAAAAATGTTTTATTTGTAAAGTATATAGATAGGAAATAACTTACTCGTGCCAAGGTTGTGGCTACCAGCCACAACCTGGGGTACTCCTACAGAGTGCCTGACAGCTCAACACAACTTTATGGCTCAACACAACTTTGTGGCTTACCATAGTAACTTTGTGACTAAACACAACTTTGTGGCTCAACACAGTTTTGTAGTGTAATATAATATTATTTTGTAGTACAATACTCTAGTAAAGTAGTACTAGTATTCTATTACATATTTATTTTAGTAACTTTACATGTTGCTTAATTCCCTTAATAATAAGCCTAGATACTTTGTTTTTATATGCCTGAATAGTAGTCATGGTCTTTGCCTCTGCCTTTGCCTTTGCCTTAATCCTTGCATTGATCTCCTTTGCCTTTGCTTTTATCTTGTCAAGAAAGGGTTTATGCTGAGCTTGCTGTGCTCTTTTCTGAGCATTTTGTGCCATATGCAACTGTTGCTCTGCTTTTTCAACCTCCACCTCTTCCCTCTGTTTCAACATTTGACGTGCCTCAGAGGCATATATACCTCCTTCTTTTTGAATCTGCCTTCTGCTTTGAGTCCTGCGTCGAGTACTCCTGACTTGCTCTGCCGCTCTGGTATTATCCATATGTTCCATAGCTAATACTCCTGATTGTTCTAGGGCCAAGCCCCCTTGTAGAATGAGCTTGAGGCATTGCTGAAAGACAGGTGAAAGATCTTTAGCATCATTGAGAAGCTCTTCACTCTGGGTTTTAAGACTTGCGAGCGTAAGTGGAATGCTGGCAAGTGATGCAGGAACTGATATTTCATGAATGATAGGGGTAGGAGCTGCCTCACGTAGTTTTGAAAGGACGAGCTCAGGATTATATGGTATAAGGCCAGTGGCCTGGACAGCTGATTGAACAGTAGATACCTTGAATGTTTATTGGCAGATGGAATGAATCTGATCAAGAAATTCTACTTTGTTAAAGTCTGTGCATCCCATTCGTGTTGCAGCTTCAACTGCTTCAGAATGGTAATGCTTGTATGGCTGAAAGACTACTACATCCAATGGCTGAAGGAGATGGCTTGAATGAGGTGGAAGACAAAATAAAATAATTTTATAAGTATTGTAATAGTTAAGGAACTGCTTGGTGCAATGTGAGCCAAATCCATCAAGGAGTCGAAGCCTGTATGATCTAACTTGTCACAATGCCAAGAAACTTTGAAAATGAGCAAGCCACTTAATGGTCAAATCATTGTTATTGTAACAACTTTCGGAGGTGCTGACCAAGTAGTCATCTGGGATACAGGTTGAAGTGTACCAGGGCAGTTGGTGGATAACACCAGGCACAATAATCATAGGAGGCAAGACTGCACCATCACCACTGATTGTTTCACAAACATTAACAAGTTCAGAATTATTGGAGCTTGGAAGGTATGCTTGATGATTTGAATCTCGTGTAATGATCTATTGGTCTCATCCTATTCCAATACATGGGTAAAAGAAAACCTGGCATATAATGCATGGGCATTGCATCCTGACAAAAGCCACATTTCTCATGTGCCTGGTGCTCCTGGTTCATCCTGAGTTTAGATGTACCACTATATTGTACCTAGTGCATCCTGAGTTTGTGCAGGACACTCAGTTGCATCCTGAGTTGGCAAGCTACACTCAGTTGTGCCTAGTGCATCCTGAGTTCTGCAGAGATGCTTGCTTGACTCCTGAGTTTAGATTGGACACTCGGTTGCATCCTGAGTTTGGAAGCTCCACTCAGTTGCACCTAATGTATCATGAGTTCTGAAGGGATGCTCCATTACCTCCTGAGTTTGGATTGGACACTCGGTTGCATCCTGGGTTCTGCAGGGATGCTCACTTGTCTCCTGAGTTTGGATTGGACATAAGGTTGCAGCCAGCCACATATTAGCCACTGACTGTGAAAGCTTAACCAAATTAGGCATGAAAAAGGAGAAGACTCAAATAGCATATTATCTTGTCAAATTGGGTAGTGCTGGGGCAAGGTTTGATCACCAAAGTACATAAGTAACTGTAGGTTAACAAAGGTTAAGACTGCTTAACAGGAGTTAACATGATCTCCATTACCCCCTTTTGTTAAATCATAGACTCTATGGGGATCAGTTGTCTTGAAATGGAGATTAGAACCCTGTATAGAGATCCTCAATTTGATGAAATAATACGGCACACTGATATCCAAGTCTATTTCATTCTCATAACTCTGAAGGGAGCAATTATGACAGTTGCATTCATTGTAAAAACGAGTGATATTTGTGATATCTTAGGTAACACAGCGTGTTATGTTTTCATACATGCGTTTTCTGATCATTCTTTTTAGTTACATTCAACATCTACATCTACTATTAATAAATCCTGCAAACTCTGATCTGGTAACATCAAAAACCAATATCTTGACACCCTGATATCCTGATGTGATGTTGGAGTCAGAGTTCTAAGGCAACCTTCAGCTAACTTCTGGCACAGTTCCTCATGGTGTCACTTGCTCTTATAGAAATAGTCTTCATTAGTGAATTTCTGCGAACTTTAAAGACAGTTATCTCAACGACTAGATATTTGCTCACACCTCTCAGACATGTTTCTGAATTCCCTCAATGCCAGCTTTCCAATGCTACCTCCCACATCCTCCTGGCATCACTCTCTACCAAGTGACAGGCTGCTATAGAAATAGTCTTTACCAGTGAATTTCTGCTAAATTTGAAGACAGATATCTCGATACCCAGACATTCAGTCACACCCATCAGATGTGTTTCTGAATCCCCTCGATGCCAGCCTTCTAACAGTGCCTCCCACTACCTCCTGTCACCAGTCCCTGCCAAGCTACAAGCTATTATAGAAATGGTCTTTATTAGTGAATTTCTGCTAAACCTGAAGACAGATATCTCAATGCCCAGACATTCAGTCACACCCATCAGATGTGTTTCTGAATCCCCTCGATGCCAGCCTTGCAACAGCGCCTCCCACTACCTCCTGTCATCAGTCCCTGCCAAGCTACAGGCTATTATAAAAATGGTCTTTATTAGTGAATTTCTGCTAAACCTGAAGACAGATATCTCGACGCCCAGACATTCGCTCACACCTGTCAGACATGTTTCTAAATCCCCTCAATGCCAGCCATCCAACGGTGCCTCCCACAACCTCCTGGCATCAGTCCCCGGCGAGCTACATGGTGCTATAAAACTAGTCTTTACTGGTGAATTTTCACTAAGTTTGAAGACAGATATCCTGATGTCCCAATGTTCCCTCACACATATCAAACATGCTCCAGGGTCTCCTCGATGCCAGCCTTCCAATGGCACCTCCCACGTCCTCCTGGCATCAGTCCCCGCTGAGTTACAGGCTACTATAAAAATGGTCTTTACCGGTAAATTTCCGCTAAAGTCAAAGACAGATATCTCGATGCCTAGCCATTCACTCATACCTGTCAGACATGTTCCGGATTCCCCTCGATGCCAGCCTTCCAATGGCACCTCCCACGCCCTCCTGGCATCGGTTCCCGCCTAGCTATGGGCTACTATGAAAATAGTCTTTACTGGTGAATCTCTGCTAACTCTGAAGACAGATATCTCGACAGTCAGCCATTTGCTTGCACCTATTAGATATGTTCCAGATTCCCCTTGATGCCAGCTTTCCAATGGCGCCTCCTTCGTCCTCCTGGTGTCAGTCACCGCCGAGCTATAGGCTACTATAAAAATGGTCTTTACCAGTAAATTTCTGCTAAATTCGAAGGCAGATATCTCAACACCCAGCCTTTCACCCATGCCTATCTGACATGTTCCGGAATCCCCTCAATGCAAGCATTCCAACGGCGCCTCCCATGTCCTCCTGGTGTCAGTCCCCACCGAGCTCTAGGCTGCTATGGAAATAATCTTTACCATTGCATTTCTGCTAGGTTTAAAGGTAGATATCTCAACGCCCAGCTATTTGCCCATGCTCATCTGACATGTTCTGGATTGCCCTCGATGCCAGCCTTCCAGCGGCGCCTCCTACATCCTCCTGACATCAGTTCCTACTGAGCTATAGGTTGCTATAGAAACGGTCTTTAGCGGTGAATTTCTGCTAACTTCAAAAACAAATATCTCGATGCCCAGCCATTCACCCGTGCCCCTCTGACATGTTCTGGAATCCCCTCGATGCCAGCCTTCCAACGGCGCCTCCCATGCCCTTCTGGCATTGGTCCCTGCTGGGCTACAGGCTGCTATATAAATAGTCTTTACCAGTAAATTTCTGCTAAGTTCAAAGACAAATATCTTGATGCCTAGCCATTCGCTCACACCTGTCAGATATGTTACAGAATCCCCTCGATGCCAGCCTTCCAACGGCACCTGCCATGCCCTCCTGGCGTTGGTTCACACCGAGCTACAGGCTGCTATGAAAATGGTCTTTACCAGTGAATCTCTGCCAACTTTGAAGACAGATATCTCGACAGTTAGCCATTTGCTCGCGCCTATTAGATATGTTCCGGAATCCCCTTGATGCCAGCCCTCCAATGGTGCCTCCCATATCCTGCTGGCATTACTCTCTGCTAAGCTACAGGCTGCTATAGAACTGGCCTTTACTGGTAAACTTCTGCTAAACTTGAAGACAGATATCTCGAAGCTCAGATGTTCGCCCATGCCCATCAGACATGTTCCAGACTCCCCTCGATGCCAGCTTTCCAATGCCACCTCCCACGGCCTCCTGGCATCCGTCCCTGGGAAGCTATAGCCTGTTAAGCAACTAGTATTCATCTGTTACAGGAATGCTCATGCGAAATCTCTCTTGCTCATGTATACTAGTTATGAATTTATAGAGAATAGATGAAATTGAAATAGTTTTACTAAAAGAAACTTTGTGACCTAAGTCCTATATATGGGTCACACTGCTGGTATGCTAGTGTCAGGAGTTTTGAATTTTAGACTCTCTTCTCAGATGTTATTATGATGTACTCGCTTAGGACCAGATGGCCTTAGGATGCAACAGTTGAGGACCAGATGTCATCAGGATGCAACCGTCAAGTGCCAGGCATTGTCAGGGTACACCAGGCATAGGGGTCCATGTCCAGATTCTGTCCAGATGCACCTGGTGCAAGCCTCAATGTCAGGACACAATCTTACTTCAATATCCCATCCTGGTTAACAGTTATCATTATGTGCACCCTGTGCATCAGATGCACATGATACACCTGGCGCTAGACATTATTTTTGCTGATGTACGGAAGCCAGTTTCATCAAAGTGGTACCAATCAGCCCCCTGAATATTATACTTGGTGCAAACCTCACGATATTATTCAAACCAGGCTCGAATGGCATCTGGCTGATATGCATGTTTTCGATCGGCATCAATCGTTTCTTGCTTCCAAATAAAGTACTCAGGATGACGATTCAAAAACCATGGTGCCCACTGAGCTCTGATGGTAGGGGCTGGTCCTGGCCCTATATGGGTATATTGGAGTATCACATTTGCACAACTGGACACCGTTGGCTGGTGGGCACTTGTTCCTATCTTGTCAAGACAGTCAAGATACAGGCAAACTGCCAGTTCTTGACCATCTGACAGCTTATGGTTTGTCCTGGGTCATTCTTGATGTGATTGTCAGCTGTGCCAATGTGCGCGTAGTTGGGTAATAGGTATTTCATAGGTGCGAGCAACTGCGGCGATATTTCGATTCTGGTTTTCGAAAGACTGAATGAAGTTAATAGCTACCTGGATGTGTATTTCGATTTCTGCATAAGGCTCAACCTGCTGGCTTGGTAGAATAAAGGCTGGTGTTGGTGGCATAATTTGTGGTGGGTGAAATGGTCTGCAATGTGGTCTTAAGATGTTGCGAAAACCTCACTTATCCTACTGGGTTTTCTTGTTTTACAAAACAATATTATATTATACTACAAAACTGTGTTGAGCCACAAAGTTACTATGGTAAGCCACAAAGTTGTGTTGAGCTGTAAAGTTGTGTTGAGCTGTCAGGCACTCTGTAGGAGTGCCCCAGGTTGTGGCTGGTAGCCACAACCTCGGCACAAGTAGGTGCTTGTATGAAGAACTAACAACTCAAGAGAAACTCCCTCCTTATATAGTTACCTTCCCACAAACCCTAACTTTTATAACTTACAACCATGAGTCATGTAAAACCCTTATGAGTCAACTAAGTCATAAGTGTGAAATCCTATATGACTCATAAGGTGCTAACAGCCCCATGAGCATATAATTACCATCATGTGACTCCTTCTCACTGCTGTCTATATCAGAGTCCTCAGAAGTTGGTGTCATTCTTGACCTGCTCAATTCCAGTCATGAGCAATCTTCACTTCTAAATTTTGGTGCCCTTCAATTCTGGCCACCAGAGCAATTTGAACTTGGAATTTCTTATTGGTGTAGACCAAAATATCACTATTCTCCAAACCCATTGCGGTCATAAACTAGAAAAACAAATGAAAAGCAATGACAAGACATCTTACAGCAGTAACTTGAGTGTCAAGCTACCAGATAAGCTCAATATGGACATTCTCCATGGATTGTTCCTCTACTGAATCCTCTTCTTTCTCCACCTCTGCATCTTCAAATCACTACATGGTTGGGAAAGTATTTCTGTGCCTATTCAAGATATTATAAAGTGCATGCTCCTTGAAGTCATCTCTCATGACATTTTTCAGGAATTGCAAAGTCCTTACATCCACACTAATCCTGGTTAGATTTCTCAATGAAACTGTTCAGCATGGAAAACAACTGCTCCAACTGAAATCTATTTTCTAATAACCTGATTGCTGACTCTAATTTGACTAGATGAGTGAGAAATACAAGTCATATGTGGATATGAGGTAACATGTTTGAATTGCACATTCTCTGGAGGGCAACACTGAGAATATCAGATGCCAGTCACTTTGAGACACTCAAATTTTCCTTGTGCGAATAATGGGCTATCTTCTTCCAATTTAGAAGGCAGTTGCAGCATAGTTGTCACATGCGCAGAGGAGGCCTCAGGAGGGAGGGGCAGAAAGATGACTTTCATACCCTGTAGTGTTTGCATCCACCACTAGGGGAGGTTCATCCTCTATATCCTCTTTTTCTTGAAATTGTCGGTTTTTTCCTTCACCTAGGGCTAAACGCAAAAGAGTATCTTTTGCACCATATTGCATAAGACCTGTTATATTGCAAATTACGATATAAGTACCTGATAGCTTTTAGGTATGAAAAAAAAAAAAGATTTGTAAAGTAATTTAAACAAAGGTATTAGATTGAAACTTACCTTCCAAGCAGACTTAGCAATTCCAATATTTTAGTCCAACCTATTCAAAGAGTCAAACAAATCATCATCAACTTTTTCAAGATCGATCTAGGTGAAACTGGTCTGGGATATCTGATAATACAAGATCAACTAGCAAGGCTCCCCTTCAGACATCAACTGCAATGTTCCCTTACAGAGGTGTTCGTTCACTCAGGTAGGCATTCTGCTAACTTCTTTTTCTCTTTCTTTTGTTCTTCTATTCCACCCAGCTCATGAGAGATGAATTAGGGTTGCTGGGGGTGGGGGATCAAGCAGAAGGAAAAAAGAAACATATCAGATTAGATGGCTTATCTGATGGTCTGATTGACCTTTTGATACTTGATGGACAGTTCAATATAGATACAACTCCAAACTCACCACACAAGCCAGTTAACCTTGATCCTCTACCTTCACATGATAATACCATTCCCCTACTACTTCCCACACCCTTCAAAAAGACAACACAAACCTTGAAAGAAGAAGGGAAAAATCATCAAGTAAATGGTTGGAGTGGATGGATCGAGCACTTGTTTATCAAGTCTTAGCAATGGATCTAATCAACCGTAGAAGAGAAAGTACAGTTATGAAGTGTAGTGAGGCTTCTGTAATTTTGTAGCAATCACAACCTCAGCCAATAACTAAAAGTCATGAGTCATGCTGGCAAAGAGTGGAAAAATTAGTGGAGATCTAGAAAGTAAGCAATCAGTTCTCAATACTATAATGGAAAAAATTTAAGAATAATATATTTACTGAAATTATATGTATTTGTATAGAAAGCAGAGCAGGCCTCATTGAAAAAGAGTGGCACATATGAGGGGTTTGAAGAGTTTGAACTGAACATGGTTGAACTTGCAACTCACTGAGACCAAAGTAGCACTGATCCTGTTATGAGAAAAAAATACCCAGCTCAGGCTGCTCAATTGGGGTTACATAGCAAGAGCGTTAGGGAGGATTCACTGAGAGAGTTGGTATAGTAAAGAGAGTAGGATAAAAATGGTCTAGAGCCTGGGACTAGGAGTGGGAGAAGAGTTAGACAACCAAAGAAAATGGGAAAGAATTGCACTGTGAACAACATGGAAAAGGTACTGCTAGAACTTTCACATGGAATGCAAGGGGATAAGGAAGAGTTGAAAGAGCTTGAGAAAAAGACTGAGAAAAAGTATGAAGATATTATGTATGGTATTTTAGGCCTAACAGAAGAGATTTGGAAATAAAGTGAATGTCATTCTCATGATTGATTTTTGGAGTGAGAGGTACAAAGATAGGAGCTAGCTATGATATTGGAAGTACTGTGAAAGGGTCAGGAAATTTAAATTTGTTTTGAGAATAATAATGCATTCTACTATTTTTTATGAACCCCCAACAGCTTTCTTCCTAGTATCATAGAGGCTTGTTTTACATAGTCAAGGCAAGGAGTTGTTTGGTGTCAGATGTACTAGAGATGAGTACTTTGAGTTGAGTAATAATAACTATCTACTTCTTGTACCACATAACAATAGAGACACCACAACAGAGATACCATAAATGAGACTGATGATAATTGCATTTAGCTCAACTACTCCTCACTGACTGAGAGGTGATAGCCTAGTTGAGTACAAAAGTCTACTTTGCTCTTTTGCCTTTTTCCCTTTTCTTTTGGTCTGTCAGGTATCTATTGCTATTTTCTCTTACTACCAAGGGAAGCTGGTCAAGTATTTGTCTTCCCCTTTAAGATACTAGTGGGTCCTACTAGACTCATCATGTGACTAGATCGATTTGTGTTTATGTTGAGAAGGTAGACATGCTGATGTTATTTTTTAGGTAGCAAATCACACATCATATAGAGTTACCACACAGAACCCCAAATTTAATTTTTAGTACTTAGTCATGCACCATTTACATACTCACCTTCTTAAAATACTCCTCCAAACTAATATAGCTCTGGCCAGCAGTCTACCATGACCAACAATGGTCCCGAAATCAGATTCTGGTATCTTTCCATAAATGTCAGATTGGAGCTAATGACAGCCAAACCAATCAGAGAGTGGGAAGATCCCAAATCGCCCCACTTTAAGAAATATTTAAATAGTGATGAGACAGAATCTCCTTAACATGAATTTGACTTTTAGAAAAAGATACGGTACTGTTGACCACTAGGTATTGGCTTAGTGGGAAGGGGGTGTCCATTGGGAGGGGAGGCTTCTGACAGTGATCATAGGCAGCTGGTCCATCAGGCCTTTGGTATGATTGCACTAACTCAGGCCTTTTCTCGGATGCCCTGGCCAGACTCTAGGAAAGTGGTTTTTCAAAACCAAAGCCAAGCCTCTCTGGGGTATCTGACGGCTTTGATGGGACATCTGGTGACTTTGACTTAATTGGCTACAAGATTGACATGGTGTTTGCCAGGGCACCACTGACTTTGGCAGCAGTGAAAAATTTTTGCTAGACTGATTGAGGCTTTTCAAAACTATTGCTATGCTAGCTAAATAGTAGACTAATGGTCCAGACTATAGTTTAGACTAGTGGTTTGAGATCACTGGTTTCAACTGTACTACTTTTTGCTGTATTGGAGGAGTATCTATCAAGCAGGAAGAAGGTGTGCACTAGATGAGGAGAGCCTACCAAGTGGAGGAGTGACTGCCAAGTGAGAAGGGGATGTTTACTACTTGGGTGGGGGGGGTGTCTGCCAGGTAGGAATGGGGTGTCACTGTAGTTCAGGGGGTCTCATAAGTTAGAGGACATGTGTCAGGTTGGTTGGATATCTGGCAAGTTGGAGGAGTATGTATCTGCTGGGTAGGGGAAGGTATCCACCGAGTGGACTAATATCTGCCAAGTTGAAGGGGTACATATCTGCTGGGTAAGAGGAGGTATCCATTGAGTAGAGGGGTGTCTACTGAGTTGGAGAGACATATATCTACTGTGTTGGGGGAGGTATCCATTGAGTGCAAAAGTGGTATCAGAGTAGCTTGTAATATTTCCTATTGAATTTGGTAAGTAAATAAGATTAATCATAACTCTAGAATAGGGTAAGGACTAACTTCTGGAATGACATTTAGTGAATTCTTTAATTATGAAAGGAGTCCAACAATATAGGTAGTTCTAAAAGATCATGCTCTATGAACTCTTCATTCACCTCATCTTCAGATGTGATCTCAAAGTATTATATAATTGGAAGTTAGTGAAAGCAAATATGCACATTGTATTACAAACCCAGCATGGTTTGTAATGGTTTCATTTGTTAAAAGGGTTTTTACATGACTCAGTTGAGTCATACGATGATATGTTTTCGCACTATGACTCAGGTACGAGTCATAGGGTTTTACATGATTCACAGTTGTGAGTCATAGTTTTTTATGTTTGAAATTGATAGGTATGGTGAGCATTGACTCATAGGCACGCCTATGAGTCATGAGGATTAAGAGGCATGACTTCGTTTATACGAGTCATGAGGTTTCACACATGACACCTTTAAGGTCATGGGACTTTCGTGCATGAGCAAGTATGGTCATGAGGTTATATGTTATGCGAGTGCATGAGTCATAGTTGTGACTCATTTGATTTGTAAGTTGGTTGCTGGAAGAACTATATAAGGAGGTCAGTAGGACCTGAGAGTTAGTTCTTCACGCAACCACCTAAGTTATTTCCTATCTTATAAGTTATCAATAAAACACCTTTACGCTCTTTACAAACAAAGACCAACCAGGAGGAAGAAAAGACAGAACGAATACTAGTTAATGCTATAAGGACTTAGTATTGGCAACGGTCAATATCGAAGACATAGCGTAAGAGAACTAGTATTAGAATTCTCGAAGGAAGGAGAATACAATAGGAGATAGGTAAGTACTATCCCTATAAGAAAGCTAACAAAAGTGTCGTTACCTGTTGCGAGATATAAGAAAGGAGAGATCATATAGCGGATCGTAACATTTGGTTGCGTCTCTAGCAACACCCAATGACAACATGGATTTCGAGTACGAAGATCAGTCCTTAGAACTCCCAGAGGTTGCACAAGAACTTGCAAGAACAGCCTCAGAAAGAGGAAGAACACCAAGCCCAGTTACACCAAAAGAAAGGTCACGACACAGCGAATCTTCAAGCGAGGAAGAAGAAAGAACAGAAACAATGTCAGGCCAAGGACAAGCAGCGGGACAGGCAGCAGGTCCACCACCAGGAGGACCACCAGCAGGAGGAGAGCCACTTGGACAATTAGCTCAGATACTACAAGCTATGAATGCTCCGAAACCGAAGGTCAAACCACCAAGCACCTACACAGGCGATAGAAAAGAACTCAGGAACTGGCTAGGAGAACTGCAAATCTACTTCCAGGCAGTAGGATGGGCCGAAGAATACAATGAAGAAAAGATCACCTACGTATTGAGCCTACTACGGAAAGAGGCAAGCTCATGGCTCACACCCTATACGGAAGAGATAAGAACCAAACCATGGAACAACTGGGAAGAATTCAAGGAACCAATTAGGAACCAATTAGGGGAAATCGACCCAAGGGGAACAGCGAGAATAGAACTCAAAAATGTGGCCCAAGGAACTCAGACTATGACGGCATACTGGAACAAGTTCCAACTTGCCCTAACAGAAGCGGAATTGGACGACACAACAGTAGGAGAATGGCTATACGCGGGAATGAACCCGAAACTGCAAGAAGAATTTGATCACTATGATCAAGTAATCACGGCAGCAGACGAATTGGCAGTATGGGCTATGAACAAAGAAATTCGACTAGCCACACTCAAACACCTACGCCAGGCAAAAAAAGTCAAGACAGAAACATACGGTACCCCAAGAAACCATGATGGCACTTTTAAAACAACACCCAAGGAAATCCCACAAGGAGAGCCCATGGATCTGGATACCACAAATCAAAGAAGATACCAAAGACTACCCCAGGAAGAATACAGAAAATGCATGAAAGAAGGATTGTGCTATCAGTGTGGAAGGAAAGGACATATGGCAAAAGACTGTCAAGTCAAAAAAGCCAATACCAAAGGACCAAAGATCCGAGAATTAGATGTGGAGAAAGGACAAGAGGAGGCTTTAAATGACGAAAGTCCCCAAGAATAGATGGTCCTGGGGACAACCAAACAAAACCCATCAAAAGAATAACAACGTCCTCAGGAAAAGATGGACCGGAGGACGACAAGACAAAAAACATCAAAACCACATACCTCAACACCACTTTAACCAACAAAGAAACAAAAAACCTCGAATCGGACAACATCATGGTCAAAGTACAACTCCACAACAGACAGAAACAGATATCGACAAACGCAATGATCGATTCAGGGGCAACTGAAGATTTTATAGACAGCAACTTCACTATAAATCACTAGCTACCTTTAATGAAAATCAAAAAATCAAGAGATATATACATGGTGGATGGAACTGTATCAGATGCAGGACCAATTACCCATGTTACTGAAATCCCTATAGACATCGGAAGCCACAAAGAGAAAGCAACTTTCCTAGTGGCCAACCTTGTCAAACACGAAGTCATCCTTGGCATGACCTGGTTAAAAAACCACAACCCAAGGATCGATTAGAGAAAAGAAGAAATCACCTTCGATAGCGACAGGTGTAAGGCAGTATGCCTTGATGCCTCCCCAACGGTATATGCGATACCAGAAAAGGAAGCAATTTGGGAAAATCTGGAAAGCCGGATTTTAAAGATCAGCACCAAGGAAGGACCAAACTATGAAGTTACGGTCAAAAGGCTGAGAAAAGATGCGAAAATACCTATGAAAGGTTCGCAAAAAGCTGCAGGAAGTGACCTATTCAGCATAGAAGGAACCATCATCCCAGCAAGGGGACAAAAGCTCATCGGAACAGGAATCTCAATGGGACTTCCGGAGAACACCTATGCCCACATCGCACCCAGAAGTGGTTTGGCAAGCAAAAACGGCCTCACCATTAATGCTGGATTCATAGATGCGGACTATACAGGAGAAATTCGGGTCCTACTGGCAAACCTGTCAGAGGTGGATTACGAGGTCCACAAAGGGGATAGAATTGCCCAAATAATTATCGAAAAAATAGTCTCAACCCCCTTTAAGGAAGTACGAGAACTTCAACACACGGAAAGGGGAGAACAAGGATTTGGCAGTACAGACACTCAAGATAAGAAAAAGCTGTCAATAGCCTTTATCTCGGCACAGGCATTCGGTAGAATGCACAGAAAAGGAGAAATTACCGGAATCCTGAAATGGGACGATGCAAAACTCATGCTAGCGGCTACAACAATTAGCACCGAATTAGCCTTGCAGAAAAAAGGGAAGGGCGGAAAAGAAACTTTGAAACAAATAGTGCCCAAGGAGTATCACAACTTCTTAGACATATTTGAAGAAAAAGAAAGGACAGAACTACCGCCGCACCGAACAGCAGACCACAAGATAGAGATGGAAGTACCGCCACCGTTCATGAAACTCTACCCCTTGAGAGGAGAAGAACTTAAAGAACTCAGAGAATACTTGGAAAAGAATCTGGGAAGACGGTGGATAAGGCCATCGTCCTCATCAGCAGGAGCACCCATACTCTTTGTCAAGAAAAAAGATGGAGGCTTAAGGCTCTGTGTGGATTACAGAGGCCTTAATGCAGTATCAAAGAAAGATAGATACCCGTTACCATTGATAAGCGAAGCCTTGGATTGATTGCAAACGGCGAAGTACTTCACCAAACTCGACATCAAGGTGTCACGGTTGGAAGTAGATGAGAGGGGTTTATTCGCAGTTATTAGACTATAGAGAAGTGTCTGGATATTATGTAATGAGGTATTTGGTATGTAGAAACAAGTTACAGGAATAGGTCATGTTGGGTATTGTTTAGGGTTTAAGTTTATAGTTGTTGTATGCACAAGACAAGAGAATGTCACTGGTGTCTGATCGTGTTTTCCTTAAAAGGGTGTTAAGACACCCCTTCCTGTATTTTCCTTTCTTCTCTTCTTCTCTCTTTAGTTTGTATCTTTTGTATTCTAGCAATTCAAAGATATCTGCTTTCCGGTCCACGTCCCTGCTTCCCGATCCACGTCTCTGGTATCTATCCTCGTCCTTGCTTCTAACCTTGGCCTTGTCCTTGTTCCCCACCTTGTCCTCCACTGCCACCTTGTCCCTGCTCCCGACCTTACCTCCAGCCGCAACCACGATCTCGCAAGTTCAGTCCTGTGATCTCCCTCGACACCTCCCGAGTCGACACCTCCCGATACTAGCGTATCCTGTTACACAAGGATGCATATCAACACATACGGATATCCAAGGGAGACGAATGGAAGACAGCATTTAGGACACGATATGGACTATATGAATATATGGTCATGCTATTTGGATTAGCAAATGCACCGGCAACCTTCCAACGATGGGTTAACAATGCACTCAGCAAATACTTGGATGTCAACTGCATAGCTTACTTAGATGACCTCCTAATATATTCAGACAACAAGGAACAACATCAGAAGGAGGTGGCCATGATACTGACCAAACTCAAAGAAATGGAAGTACGCCTAAAACCCACAAAATGCGAATTCCACAAAAAGGAAACTGAATCCCTAGGATTTATTATCAACTCTGAAGGAGTACGAACAGACCCTACCAAAACAGACGCCATAAAAGTATGGACGACCCCGGAAAAAGTTAAAGACATCCAAAGCTTTATGGGATTCTGCAACTTTTACAGACGATTCATAGAAGGATTTAGCCGAATAGCGAAACCACTATACAACAGGACAAAGAAGAATCAAAAGTGGGAATGGGGAGAGCTGGAGCAAAAGGCCTTTGAAGGTCTTAAGGAAAGACTCACCACAACTCCAATACTAAGACACTTCGACCCTGAGGCACCTATTATGATCGAAACAGATGCATCCAACTATGTCTGTTCCGGAATAATATCACAACAAGATAAGGAAAGATTATGGAAACCAATAGCATATCGATCAAAAACAATGACCAAGGCAGAATGCAACTATGACATACACGATAAAGAACTCCTTGCAATCATGCAAGCCCTCAAGGAATGGAGGAAATACACACAAGGAAGCCCCCACACAGTCAAGATTCATACAGACCACAAGAACCTTGTCCCATTCACAACCACCAAGGCTCTAAATGGAAGACAAATACGATGGAGTGAAGAGCTCAGTCAATACAATATCAGGATTGAATATCGACCAGGGAAAGAAGGGGCAAAACCAGATGCCCTCACACGAAGAACAAATGACATACCAAAGGAAGGAGACGATCGCATTACCCAAAGACAAAGAATCCCGTTACTGAAAGAACAATTCTTTGAGGATGAAGGGTACGCCTCAGGCTCAGAAGAAATCAACACCATGGAACTATGGACAATAGAAGACCAAGATACTGCAAAGAATATCAAGGAAAAAACATTACAAGATGTATTGCTTCAGGATATCCGAAAAGCCATAGGAAGGCAGGATAAAGAATACCCAAAAGTGGCCTTAGGATCATGCAACTGGAAAGAAGGATATATGTAGTACAAAGGAAAAATCTGGTTGCCAGAAGATGAACCGACAAGAACCGAAGCAATCAAAAGAAATCACGACACACCACAAAATGGACATAGTGGAACAGCCAAGACACTGGAATTAACACAACGAACATACTACTGGCCAGGCATGCGCCAAGACATTAAGCGATATGTCAAAAACTGTGACATGTGTCAAAGAATAAAACCAAGTCGTCATGCGCCATATGGGCTATTGCAACCATTACAAATACCAGAGAAACCATGGAAATCCATCAGTATGGATTTCATCACAGACTCGCCACTATCAAACAACTATGACACCATATGGGTCATTGTGGATTGCCTGACCAAGATGGCTCATTTCATACCCTGTCGAAAGGATATGAAAACGGGAGAATTTACACAACTGTTCATGAAAAATGTCTTCAAACTGCATGGATTACCGAAAGACATCATCAGCAACAGAGGATCAATATTCACATCGGACCTATGGAAAGAAATAACCAAAGGGTTGGACATCACCCGGAAGATACGCACAGCATTCCACCCCCAAACGGATGGTCAAACAGAAAGAACAAATGCCTCACTGGAACAATTCCTGAGGGCATATGTGGAATACTCCCAACAAGATTGGGAAGGATGGCTATCATTCGCGGAATTTGCATACAATAACACAAGACAGGACGTCATTAAGACAACACCCTTCTATGCAAACTATGGACATCACCCCATCAACGAACCCATGGGGCATACAGGATTACCAGGGATACTAGAAAAACAAGATATCGGCAGATTACAGAAACTTATCCAGACAGAAATCAGAATGGCGCAAGACAGAATGAAGGAAAACAGCGATCGCCACCGAAAACCTGATCCAAGACTTAAAACAGGAGACAAAGTCTGGTTAATGATGAAAGATATTCAAACCACGAGGCCATCAAAGAAACTGGATTATAAGAAAATCTGACCATACAAGATCATTGAAAAAATTGGAGAAAAAGGTTATAAGCTAGACCTCCCAACCTCAATGAGAACGAAACACCCGGTCTTCCACATCAGCAAACTCGAACTCTACTCAGACAATCCTCTACCCTTACAAAAGAAACTTCCCCCTCCTCCTATTGAGATAGAAGGAGAAGACGAATACGAACTCGAACAAATTATCGACTCAAGACTACATTACAGAAAACTACAATACCGAGCCCAGTGCACTGGTTACACTGCACAACATGACCAAGAGTGGTACCCAGTAGAAAACTTCAGCAACGCCAAACATGCAATCGAACACTTTCACCGAAAAAACCCAGGAAAACCTGGTCAAAGAAGAGGAACAGATGAGTGACAAGGACTGGATCAATCTAACCGATCTCCCCGCATCCAAGCCAATTACACCCGAACAAGCAAAACACAATCAGGAAAACTGGACGGGTTGTTTCGATGATGGATGCCGAGTACACTTTACGGAAAAAGAAGGGGCCGATTATTGGCCGAAAAGATACAGAACCCCCATACAGCCACTAGAACCAGCCATGACAACATGAGAAGAAATGTCACCACCCCCGAGAACACCACCCCAGTCGCCATGTGACAACAACATCTTGCCAGTAAGGTTTTCGGGGATGAAAACAAAGAGAAGGGGGCGCAAAAAATCTTGGCCCAAGGTCAAGAAAGGTGGAGAACAGTTGGAAAATGGTCCAATGATAACCGATACCGATTCCTTCAAGACAAAGGAAACCTTGAAGAGGAAAATCGAGGAAAAGGAGGAACAAGTTGCAAAGCTGGAGGCGGATAAGAAATGGTCAAAAGGAGAAATGGCAGGCAAGGATATCAGGATCCGAGCCCTGGAAAGAGAGCTAGCAAGAGAATGCTATGCGAGGAAGGAGGAAGAAAAAAGGTTCAGTAGGATTGCGGGAGACATGGTACACATCCGAAGAAACATAAAGAAAGATGTGTACTATGAGGGATACTGTTATGAATCCTCAAGGGACTGAGGATTTAGGGAGAGGGGAGCTAGTATTACAAACCCAGCATGGTTTGTAATGGTTTCATTTGTTAAAAGGGTTTTTACATGACTCAGTTGAGTCATACGATGATATTTTTCACACTATGACTCAGGTACGAGTCATAGGGTTTTACATGATTCACAGTTGTGAGTCATAGTTGTTTATGTTTGAAATTGATAGGTATGTTGAGCGTTGACTCATAGGCATGCCTATGAGTCATGAGGATTAAGAGGCATGACTTCGTTTATACGAGTCATGAGGTTTCGCACATGACCCCTTTAAGGTCATGGGACTTTCGCGCATGACCAAGTATGGTCATGAGGTTATATGTTACGCGAGTGCATGAGTCATAGTTGTGACTCATTTGATTTGTAAGCGGGTTGCTGGAAGAACTATATAAGGAGGTCAGTAGGACCTGAGAGGTAGTTCTTCACACAACCACCTAAGTTATTTCCTATCTTATAAGTTATCAATAAAACACCTTTACGCTCTTTACAAACAAAGACCAACCAGGAGGGAGAAGAGACAGAACGAATACTAGTTAACGCTATAAGGACTTAGTATTGGCAACGGTCAATATCTAAGACATAGCGTAAGAGAACTGGTATTAGAGTTCTCGAAGGAAGGAGAATACAATAGGAGATAGGTAAGTACTATCCCTATAAGAAAGCTAACAAAAGTGTCGTTACCTGTTGCGAGATATAAGAAAGGAGAGATCATATAGCGGATTGTAACACATTGTGAAGTAGGGCAGCTACTCTAAATGGAATACTAATAGGCTGTAAGAGGTGTTTTTGGTTCTTTACAAAGTCCAACAACACACAGGTAGTTATCATTTCCTTCAATGCTGATTCCGCAATAATTCATAGATGTGACATTGAATGATTCCATTCATGTTACTCTTAGGTTATATGAGCACCTTAGTAGGGAGATAGTAAAACGGTATTGATACTATATGCTGAGTTACCATATAATTGGAGTGGAGTACTGTTTGGTGATCGAGCATGCAGTTGTAGAATTGGTAATAATCCAGATTCATGCCAAAGAAAAGCATCATTTCTTCTTCCATAAACTGGTTTAAAAAGATGGCTAATCAAACTATCTGGAGTAACAATTGCATGATATTTCAAGCAATGTTTACACTTTCATCTATTATAATAAATTCAATAATGTCTTGTTAGGCATGCAATTCCATGGATTATTCTATCAATAAACCACCATATGGTTCCAATCAGTGCACCTTTGCTTTCAATAGTATATGCATATTGAGCTAACCTTTCTGATGTCAGTTGTATTACATCCTACACAAGTAAATGTTTCCATCATGAATGGATAATGTCTTGAGTTATGGTATTAATACAAGAAACTCTTTCAACTGGCAATCTAAACTTTAATGTGAGGTCACTTAACTGATTCAAATATGTGAGGCAACTAAGTAGTATACTCAGTGCTGTTTGGAAATCTTCTACTATACTATTGACTGCATAGATTATTTCTGGAAGTTGTAAAGTCTTTACCAAATCCTCCACTTGATGGTATGTAAACCTTTTATTAATGAGTTAGGTGTCATTATATCATCTCAAGTTTTTATTTGATTAAGTGAAATAGGTTTCTCTAGTCTTTATCCTCTAAGATATCTATATTAATCTGTCTACTCTCCTACAGAGCCTCTCTCTTTCTGCTATTGTCTCTAACTAATAATATTGGGAGTTGCTGCAATACTACCAAATGCGATACATGTCAATGGTGGAGAAAATTTGGTGCAAGTATGGGAAGACCTTGGAGTATGGCTTTGAGAAATAGAGCTTAGAATAATAGATTGTGGTAATTGATTGTGGTTTTCTAACTTCCATGATCTCACATAGATAATAGCAATGATATATGGGTGATCACGTAGTTGCTGAGTGACCTACACCTGGTATGCAAACTTATTGACAGACCTAGGTCTCTTTTCTATTAACTGCCACCTAGGTCTTGCAGCATGAACTCTCTAATCTCAATAATTGTAACAAGATTGTAGGGTAACAGTGTAGGATGGTGTTCAATTTGGAGGGTTTATTGCTGTGCCTGCTAGAGATTTAGCTTGTATCCCATCATGCATCTCAGTATTCATACACTTTTAGTATAAAAGTTGGAGATTTTAGTATTGTATTAGAAGTGATAAATGTGTACCAAGATCTAAACCTAAATAACTCTACTACAAAAATCATAGAATTCATTATGAAAAAAAAATACTATGTGGGCCAGACAAAGCACTAGAATCTAGTGGTTTTTTTGGGTAGAAAAATCTGGTTTCCAGGATTAATTTAATAATTGGAGAGCACTGATTTTGATGTAAAAGTGTAAGTTGGGCAACATGGTAGCAGTAAAATATCTGAGTATAGTTTCTATGACTGAGGTAGTAGGCCTACAAGGTGATACAGTGGTTTGCAGTAGTAGAGGTAAGGGTAGGACTACAGGTGATAGCAAGGAACAGTGAAAAAGAGGTCTAACATAAACTGGTAGGGGACTGTGAAAAACAAGAGAAGAAAAGATTATGATCTGAACAATGATTTCAAGAAACAGTATGAACAGAAGAGTAGTCTTTCATTTAATGTAATTAATTATCAAATCATAGGAATAAAACAAACTATGTATTTCTGATAATAATATACAAGAGACAGTGATCAATTACTAAGCTTGACATTTGCAAATATCACCTCTTTCAATGGGCCATAACATAGGTCAAAAAAAGAAAAAAAAGCTAAGCTTCTTAAAAACTGAGAACAACATGTATCCTTGGCAATAGGGGAGTCCTATTATTAATGGTCAGCAGAAAGTAAAACATAGCAGAAGCTCTTATTCCAAAAACTAGTAAAAATATGTATTCTGTAAAAAAAATGAGCAACAAAAAGATAGAAAAAATTGAACAAGGAAACTATTTGGTACAGTGCTCATCATGGTAGTATGTAGTAGCAAGGCCAACAAGGAATAATGGCTAGCAAGACCCAGGGCAAATAATGCTCATAATATTATTTCTAGAACTTATTTCATAGAAAAGTAATGCAATCTAAATGTCAGCAATGTCCATGTTAAATTAGAGTCAGGAATTGAAATGATAGCAATTACCTATCACTCGAGCAACCAAAACATGCAGAGAGCAAAGTTGGAGAGTTCAGCAAAGCTGAACATAATGGGTGGTGCATTGGGAGAAGGTCAATCAAATATACAATCGTAGGGTATTGGGAGCTCGAAGGAGGTGGTTCAGGACACCACTACCCCATCACAATCAATGTGGAATCCCTGAACACATGTTGGACTCCATGTAGGTGTCTGCCTCATTTGGCGACCAATAGTTGGAGCCATCCTCCAGCATTCCGGGTGAATAGCAAAAGGATTCTGACTTATTTTCACAATGATCATAAATCTTGTTTTGCTTTGAGAGTTAATCAGTCACCACTGTGCATCTAAATGAAGTAAGTTAAGTCCTTAAGAGTAGCCAACCTCAATCATGAGTGAAGGCCAAGCATCATGGCCCAACCACATATCTGGATGAAGGCCGTAATCACCTTCCTTACCATGGACACCTGGAACTATGAAGCATGTTGCACTCACCCCTTCAATCGACTGATGACTATGCCCAGGAATAGAGGCAATCTTGATCATGATCTCCAGAATGAGGTGAAATCCAACCTTCTCATGTTCTGGACTAGGCATTTTGCATAGAATAGCTGCATTTAGAGAATTCTCAAATGTAAAACATACAGCAGATCTTAGCTGAACAAGCTGTAATTGTTCTTCAATAATGTTGAACTCATGGTCAACGAGACCATGGAAATATAAGAAACCAAAAGGTATCGCAGCCAAACCAGAGTCAACAATATCCTCAATAATTTTAACCAGCCCCTGAGCAGATTCGTATTGGAATTTGTTTCTGTAATGGGGGCACCCTAAGGGAAGCTGGATCCCAAGTTCACGACCACAATGAAGTGACTCAAAGATCAAACGCAATAATCAATACTAGAGTAAAGAAGAATCAAACAGTAAAACTTAACATCGTTAAGCCGCAGCTTCACTCAGTAAGTTTCTCAAGAGGTAGTTGATTGCCAGAGTAGAGTGGGACTCGCATATAGTTTAAGTAGAATGTCATATACAGCCAGTTCCCACCCATCACTACTCTAACATAATCATGAGCACACCTGTCTCCTCCAGGCTGGCCAACAAACACCACTCAGGACATTCTTCCTTTGTGGATATTGGTCCGCTCTGTCTAAATCTCATTCTGATATTAAGTGTTTCAGTGCTACATCTCTAATGCGACTGCAGGAGAAAAACTCTTCATATCATTGTCATGCTAGTGGCAAACTATCATGCAACTAAGCAGATATACCATTCATGAGCTCTCATACCTATATACATTTCATCTATGTAAGCCTTTAGTAGACATAGCTCTCACGATCAAGCTGAACCTTCTACTTGATTCTTGTCAGGTCTTTACCTGATAGGAAAGTCTACTTGGCTCCCCTGGTGGGATACCTTGGTGATTGGTCTGGTGGGTGCTACCCACAGTCAACTCCCTGAAAGTACCCCTACCATGATAGGAATCATGCTTTTAGAGTTCTCAAACAACCCAAATAGTCTTACAGTGATTGGGCATGAGTTGTGTCTATGTGTGATTCACCTGCCTGGATATGCTTTAACATCTTCCAGGCCACCCTGGGACTACCTGGGAGTCTCTGGACTACCCTTCCAGTATTACCTGAGTAACTCCTTTGGTTCTTGTCTGTTTTACACATATCTGGTACCAGAAGATAGCCCTTCCTCTGGAGCACACCCTATGCCCTCTCATATATCTATGGACAGTATCTGGTCAGATGGATGGTGACAACCTATATGGTGTTACAAGAGTACCTCCACTCAGTTCCTTTTGTAAGGAATAGAACAACTCAACAACCGTAAGCCCATGACGTGCGGTCCTTATTCTGTTGCCGCAGGGGGGTGTTAGGAATACCTCTGTAAAATCGTGAGGCATTCGGAGCCCTGTAGCTCCTCCTATAGTCCCCTAAAGGCTACCAGGTTTATTGTCTTTAGATTTTACCAGAGTGCCCAATCCTTATAGGATTGGCCCCTGCCCCAAGTAAGTACCTCTATATGCTAGGTAGGGTAACTTGGGTGCCATGTCAGGGTAACTCAGACCTTATGGCATGGTAGCCCAGGCCTCATGTCACAGTAACTCAGGCCTCATTACATAAGCCTTTCCCAAGCCCGCCTTTTATACTACAATCTTATAGTATGCGTAGTTTTTCACTAGAGTGAACTAAATTACCCTTACCCATTGACCTCAAGGTCTCTGGTATGGGTGTAAGAATAGTTTACTGTAAGAAACCCTCTGGTGGGTTATTACACAACTCCCCTCTTCTCTAAGGTCCAACCAGGACCATTAGTGACGTTTTTTATTTCCTGGCTTCAGTACAGCCACTGTGTGATGATCCCTGGGCTTGGATGCATACCTCTGGTGAAAATCATTAAGGGCCTCTATGGCCATTCCTTGTAGCATCTTGAAAGGTTCCCATGAATTCTTCCCTGGTCCATAACCTTCCCACGCTACTAAGTATTGAACGAAACAGTGGCGGGAACTCATCTTTATCCCACCACACCAACGACTATCCAGGATAGCTTGAACAACATAGCTTGGCTCATTGTCTACTATCTCTGGTAATGCAACTTCCTTCTGGGGCCTACCGACATGATCATGATGGTATGGTTCCAGTAAACTGAGATTGAATACGGGATGAATTGACCAACGAGTGTGGAGTTCTAGCTCATATGCCTGGGACCTTACCTTTAGTTTAACCACAAAAGGGCAAAACATTCAGTGGTCTAACTTCTCCATCGGCCATTTTGTCCTGATGTTTTTTCCATTCAACATTACCTGGTCGGCCTTTCTCGCAACTCAATTAGTCACATCTTCCATTGTAATGTATTCTGGAGATAGTAGTCTCCTTTGGTTATGCCACTTCCATTGCCTTTATTGTGCCCCTTGTAATGTTTCTCTGACCTCTGGGCATGAACCTTCCCCGTTTCATACTAAGAGCTCACTGCTTGGATGAATCCCTTGGCTATCTGGAACTATACCTGACCAGTTTGTATGAGGGTTGGATCCATAGTTAATCTCAAAAGGAGAAGTCCTAGTGGATTCCACGGTAGAAGTATTATACGCATACTCTGCCAATGGTAACAAAAACACCCAAACATCTTGCTGATATGAGTAATAGCTCCGAAGATATTGTTCCAAAGTCTGGTTTACCCATTCAGTCTACCCATCCATTTCTGGGTGGAAAGTCATTGATATTTTAAGCTTGATTTGTAGTAACTTCATCAGGCTTGCCCAAAACCTAGAGGTGAATTCTCTATCTTGGTCTGAAATTATCAATTCTGGGAGCCCATGTAGGTACCATATCACTTTCTGGAATATTAATGCCAACTTTTCTATAGACACCTCTGTTGTCAATGGTATAACGTGAGCTATTTTCGAGAATCGATCAAAAATGACCCATATCTTTATATATCTCTCAGACTCCAGTAATGCTACAATGAAGTCCATAGAAATATCATTCCATGGCCCCATTGGCACCTCAATTAGTTCAAGTAATCCAAATTTCTTATGCCGGACTGTCTTGCTCCTTTGACATGTATCGCAAGTATGCACATATTCCATGATGTACTCATCCATCTTTGGCCTGTAGAAGTTTGCCTTGATTTGTCCAACTGTCTTGTATGTCTCAAAGTGTCCCGCGATCCAGGAATCATGTTCTGCCTCCATGATTGTCTGTTTCAACCCTTTCGCCTCAGGTATATACCACCTCTTCTTATAAAGTAGTAAGTCCTTCTCTACTAAAAAACTAGGGTCAACATCTTTCTGCCCATTGATGTCTGACTTGAACATGCCCATGTACTTGTCATCTGCAATAGTTGCTTTCTTAAGCACCTCCAAAAAGTGTGATTACAACTGATAGCCTTGGCAAGATTGCAACACCTGTGGTCTCAAGATGTCCCATTCCTCATTTACAACCCATTGACCAGGTTGGAAAAAGGTTGTTTTGGGGTTCAGTTCAGAACTACCCCCCCCTTCAACATGGTAGTCCCTATGCCTTGACAATGCATCTGCCTTCTCATTCAACCTTCCTTCACTGTAGATAACCTTAAAATTGAATGGTTGCAAGAACTCTGCCCAGCAGTGTTGCCATCTATTCAGCATCTTGGTACTGTTAAAGTATTCAAGATTCTTGTGATCAGTATATATAACAATCTGATCTGCAACCAATCTCAGTAAATGATCCCATTCTTTGAATACTACCACAATCGCAGTCATCTCCTTATCATGGACATCATAGTTCACCTCTGCTGGTACAAACTTCCTACTATGATAGGCTATGGGGTATCACTTCTCATCCTCACAGAGCTGGGATAGAATAGCACATAATACAAAGTCACTTGCATCGGTTTCTAACTTTGTTGGCCAGTTAGGGTCAAAGTGTGATAGAATAGGGCTGGATGTAAACAACTCCCTCAATTGTTCAAAAGCCTCTGTGCAGGCTGGTGTCTAGTCCTATTTAATGTCCTTCTTCATCAGGTCCGTCAATGGCCTCGCTATCTTGCTAAACCCCTTGATGAACCTTCAGTAGAAGTTAGCAAAGCCCATAATGCTTTGTACTTCAACAATGTTCTTTGGACTCAACCACTCCTGGATCAATTCCACTTTTTCCATTGTTATTGATATCCCACGATAAGGTATCCTATACCCTAGGAATTCAACTTCTCTCTGATGGAAGGTTTACTTCTTGATGCTAATGCATAAGCCTGCTTCTCACAGCTTTTCCATTACTCTCCTAACTAGAGCAACATGCTCCTCTATAGTCTCTGAGTAGATCAGGATATCATCCATATAAGTGATGACTCGTTTATCTAGTAGACCTCTGAATACATCATTTATCATACTCTGGAAAGTAGGTGGTGTGTTGCATAACCCAAAAGGCATTATGGTATACTCATACAAGCCATACCGACAACGAAAAGCAGTCTTCCACTCTTTACCCTTTGCCATTCGTAAAAGGTAGTAGCCATTTTTTAGATCTCACTTGGTAAATACCGTTGCTTTCCCAAGTCTATCCCTCAGCTTATTCATTAGCAGGAGGTCATAATGGTCTTTCACAGTTATCTTGTTCAGTTCTCTGTAGTCAATACATAACCATAGTGTACCATCCGGTTTTGGTACAAATAATATAGGAGCAGCGGCTGGTGAGCTAGATCTCCTGATCTTTCTGGTCGCTAGCATTTCATCAAGGTACTAACGAAGTGCCTTTAATTCCTTCTCAGAGAGAGGATAGATTGGACCAAAATGAGGAGTCGTTCCTGCCTGTAGTTCAATCTTGTAATCGTACTTAGAGTGCTGTGGTAAGGACTCTATCCTTTCTTGACTAAAGATATCACTAAAGTCCTTATACTCTGGAAGGAGTTTTATCGCGATATCATTCCCATATTCATCTGAGAACTTAGCTACCCCGAGGAGACGGACAGATCCTTGATCCTCAGCCATCATTTCTTCCTCAGTGATGAATTCTAGTCACTGGTAACCATATCCAGCTAGGCAATTTGCCTTACAGTCTACTGATCACCAGGCCAATATACCCTTTTCCCAATCAATATCCAGGTTATGCTCAGAGAGCCAGGACATCAGAAGATACCCATCAATTTTGTCCTCTGGTATTTCTGCAATCTCAAAGCTCATTTTATTTGAGTGGTCTCCTATCTTCATCCTTACTACCTTGGTATAATGGAGACCTGATCCTAGGATATTGTTCCTACTTGCATCTAAGATGGGGGAAGGAGTCTTCCTTTGGATACAGGGCATTTGAGTGTCCTTTACCTATCTGCTACTGAGCACAGCTCCCATAGCACTACTATCCAGCAGTAGTACTGCTTCCACACTACTCCTTTTTGCATTCAGTTGCCACTCTAGTCTAACCTTTACCTGGATAGACTTTGTATGTTGTGGGGGACCTGAGAGTCTCTGCCACTTTCTGGTTCTTCCTTCACTAGACATTTCTAGTATCAAATAATGTTAGTAGGTAAGTAAGGGTATGGGGTCTCTCATCTTTTAATACAAGAGAGGTCAAATAGGTCAATTGCAGTTAAGTTTAAAGTGTTTCACAAACAGTTAAGTTATAAAATCATGAGTCAAAGTAAGTAGTGTTGTTTACTATCATGCCAGTATGATTTCAGGTACAAAACCCTCCTCAGGTAAACTAGGAAATAACTTTCATTGTATATAATCAAGTCCTGCCTGATGTAAACATAACTAAACTAGATCCAAACAAACCAAGAAAAACAAGACAGAATATAATAAGAAAAACCCAATAGACGCATAATAGAGAGAACCACTAAGACCGAAAACCCATAAGAAAACCTTTTCCATCCTTGACTACCCTACTCCATGGAGCCTTGTCAAATTTAGCTTTCTATACATAGTTTTCAGAGGGCAGACCTACCTTGTCTATCTCCAGTCCATCAAATTTATTACCCCAGCATGCCTTCATTGGCCTAAGGAATTTTTAGTTGCTAACTAATTTCTCTTTGGAGGGTTACCTACCTAGTCCAAAGCACCTGTACCAACCTCCATTATCTGAGGAGTTGATTCACGGACTTCAAGAATTTTTCTAGTAACAGGAGGAGTGGCCTCAATGCACTTAACTTTGTTAGAGGGACCAGATGTATTGCCCACCTCTTCTACAGATTACTTGCGTACCTTGGCTGGCTTGGAAGAGCTAACAACCAGACTAACCAAGGTACACTTCTGCCAGAAGTGACCTGGTTGTCCACATTTGGTGCATTGACCTAACTTTCAGCACTTGTCAAGGAGTGTGCTAGGAATATTCTTGTGAGCAATTGAACACTCTGAATTTTCCAGCTTTGACTGACAGCTGCCTGAAGAGTTAGCAGGTTTGGCATTCTGCTTACCTGAACCCTTTCCCTTCTTCTGTTGCTTCTTTGAGGAATGCTTGTCCTCACTCTTATCATGACTGAATCGTTTATCCTTAATCACTATTCGGCTAAAGCATGTATTATCCTCCAAGTCATGGACAGTTTTCCTTAGGAGATTGAGGTACTCATTTACATCCTCAGGATGGGGGTTCTTCTGAGCCTAGGCTGTCCACAGTTCTGATGTAATGCCGATACACACCTTGTCTTTCACTGCTCGTCTATCTGTATAACCTAGTTTGGTCATTAGATCAATCACCTTGTCTAAGTACTTATCTACTTGGCCGGGCTTTATCTCCAAAGAGGTCCACTTAGCTAAAGAGCAATCCTGATTGGGATGTCCTCTAAAACTAACTTCCAGATGATGGTGGAATCCTTCCTAGGTATGTAGTTCTTTGTCTGGGTTCAATGGCATCCCCGCTCCATTGGGTAGCCTCCTCATTAATGTAATGGTAGAGACCCATATACCAGCTTTTGGCAGAACCTTCCAAGAGAGGGATAATTAAGCTAATTTTATCCATGTCTTCAGTGACAGACTCATGGAAATAATTAAATCTGATTTCCACATCACTAAGGAACCTCAGAATGTCATTAACATCCCCAGTAAAAGCTTTGATGTCAACTAATTTCTCAGGTTTCTTAGGCTTTACCTTAGAAGCTGTCTTGCTTTCCTTCTTACATGACTGTAAGAATTTAGCCAGCTTATGAGTTCTGTAGTCATAGCATGTCTTCTTTGAGTCATTCTAGTTTGACTTACATCGCCTAAGGAATTGCTCAAGATCAAGAAGGGAGTCGGCATCATCATCTAAGCTGCTAGAGGAATTGGAACCACTCAGATCTCCTCCAGCCCCAGCGTTTCCACCTGTTGGAGGTCTGTTACCTCTACCTCCCGCCAGAACATTATATCCATCGAAGGATTCCTCCGAACTACCTGGTCCACTAAAGCAGGAACCACCCCTGGATGGTGGGACTGGGTGTGGTATTGGAGTGGGCAAGCGAGTACTATCCAATTGACTAGAAGTTCCCATTGCTTGCCTGTGTTTGTACTAAGACTGTTGATACTCCAAACAGGTTTCCACTTCAAGCGGGAGACCTTGATGGTGAAGTGAACTACAATAATGACAAGGGGTTTTTTCAACTTCAATTCTCCTTTCTCCTGATGTATTTTGTCCCAGTGGGTGCCTAACTGCCTGTAAAGGTAGTTTAATACACCTATCGACATGGTGAAAATGTCTGGTGCAAATTGAATCTCCCCTGACCCAACAAGAAGGGGAACAATCACTTATAAGCGACTGCACCCAAGCACCTGGGACCCCTAGATGTTGACCAGGGTTGCTGCACCAAGGCTTAGGACCAGGAGCTGGCAGAATGACTGTAGGAGTATTTTGCACCAGCATTTGCAGTGCCTGCCCTATAGGGATCAGCATTGCACTACCAAAAGGTCTTTCCCCTGTGGGTGGCCAGATGGTAACCGTTAGTGTATTCCTGGCTCCTGAGAGAGTCGGTGGTACATCTCTGACCGGTGGTGTCTACCTTGTCCTTCTTTCCACCCTTGGCATTGGCCTAGTCATAGGACCTAGCACCCTGGAGTGACTATCGTCTTTACTTCTCCATGCTTGTGTGGGAGGATTGGACAGAGCCTGTGAGACTTCCTGAGAGAACTGCTCTTCCCAGTCGTTACTGATTTCTCATATCCCTAGAGGGGTGAGAAATTACCTTTCTTCTGCTTTCTGCAACATTTCATGAAGCTTCAATGTAAATTTAGGTCCACGTTTTTCAGTAAGTACTAATGGAAGGGGAGGAGCATCTCTCATAATTTCATCATTATAAGAGTCTATTGCATATCGACCTTGGATTGCCTTCCCTAGAGCTCCAATCCTGGTGTTTATGCTGACGAAATGCAGCCTGTTGATCCAACATCCAACTCCATGCTATCTTCACCATATCCTGACGAAATGCAGCTTGCCTTTACTCATTCCAGAAATGTAACCATTCCTCAGCCACGTTAAACTGACGACCGATTTCCCAAAGGATATATGGTTCAACATACTCACATATAAAGTCTGCAAAGCTGATACCCTGATTGTCAATACTCATCATCTCGGTGAACTCAGTATCATGGGAGAAGGATTGCATGTGGGCCCTCAGGTCCCCAACAACCAATTCCTAACATGCCTGAGGAACTTCAATAGAAGTAGCTGTAAGCAATAGTGGCACAGGTTCCCACTCCAAACCCTGTAGATCTGAGATAATGTTTGCTCATAGGGTTTGGGCAGTATGCTCCTGTACCGCAGGGTCAGTAAAATCAACTTCAGAGGACATAATTCTTTACACCCACTGCTTCTTGTACTAGACAAGCAACTTGTAATTGAATATGTCAACATAGGAAGGTTTTTGTGGCAACAAGTTCAAGAGAGTTAAGCGAGGAAGTCGCTTAATGATATATTGTAATGGGGGCGCCCTAAGGGAAGATGGATTCCAAGTTCACAACTGCACTGAAGTGACTCAAAGATCAAAAGCAATAATCAATAGTAGAGTAAAGAAGAATCAAACAGTAAAACTTAATATCATTAAGCCACAGGTTCACTTAGTAAGTTTCTCGAGAGGTAGTTGATTGCCAGAGTCGAGTGGGACTCGCATATAGTTTAAATAGAATATCATATACTGTCAGTTTCCACCCCTTACTACTCTAACTTAATCATGAGCACACCTATCTCCTCTGGGCTGGACAACACACACCACTCAGGACATTCTTCCTTTGTAGATGTTGATACACTCTGGCTAAATCTCCTTCCGATATTAATTGTTTTGGTGCTGCATCTCTAATGTGACCACAGGAGAAAAAATCTTCATATCATTGACATGCTAGTGGCGAACTATCATATAACTGAGGAGATATACTATTTATGAACTCTCATACCCATATGCATTTCATCCATGCAAGCCTTTAGTAGACATAGCTCTCACGATCAAGATGAACCTTCTACTTCATTCTAGTCAAGTCTTCACCTGATAAGAAAGTCTACTCAGCTCCCCTGGGGTGGTACCTTAGTGATTGGTCTGGTGGGTGCTACCCACAATCAACTCCCTGAAAGTACCCCTACTGTGATAAGAATCATGCTTTTAGAGTTCTCAAACAACCCCAATAGTCTTACAGCGATTGGGCACGAGTTGTGTCTATGTGTGATTCACCTGCCTAGAGATGCTTTAACATCTTCTGGGCCACCCTGGGACTACCCAGGAGGCTCTGGACTACCCTTCCAGTATTAACTGAGTGACTCCTTCAACTCTTGTGCATTTTACACATATTTGGTACCAGAAGATAGCCCTTCTTCTGGAGCACACCCTATGCCCTCTCATATATCCTACGGACAGCATTCGGCTGGACGGATGGTGACAACCTATACAGTGTTACAAGAGTACCTCCACTCAGTTCCTTTTGTAAGGAATGGAACAACTCAAGAACCGTAAACCCATGACGTGCGGTCCTTACACTGGGGCCGCAGGGGGGTGTTAGGAATACCTCTGTAAAATCCCGGGGCATTCGGGGCCCTGTAGCCCCTCCTATAGTCCCCTAAAGGTTACCAGGTTTACTGCCTTTAGATTTTACTGCAGTGCCAAATCCTTATAGGATCAGCCCCTGCCCCAAGTAAGTACCTCTATATGCTAAGTAGGGTAACTTGGGTGCCATGTCAGGGTAACTCAGACCTTATGGCAGGGTAACCCAGACCTCATGTCTCGGTAACTCAGGCCTCGTTACATGAGCCTTTTCTGAGCCTGCCTTTTATACTACAATCTTATAGTATGCGTAGTTATCTACTATAGTGAACCTAACCACCCTTACCCATTGACCTCAAGGTCTCTGGTATGGGTGTAAGCATAGTTTACTGTAAGATACCCTCTCGTGTGTCATTACAGTTTTGATTGGGAATCAGGGAGGCTTGGATTTCAAATGGGTTAGGGCTTGTGGTATCAGACCAATTGTCCTCTATGTTAGTGAAGGGGTCCTCTTTCTTTCTGTTCCAATTGAGATATAACAACATGGGATAGCTGGCAGAGATTTGGACTGTGACTTGTGAAATGAATATTGGTAGTACTTCATTATAGTTGTAGAGGGGCTTTCAAACACCAGGTTGTAGACTATGGCCACCAAGGTACAAAAGAGAGGATGAGGGGGTCATTTTGATCTATTGAGGTATAAGTCAGTTGGATGCTTTGGTAGTGGGATGCAGTGTGTTTTTTGAGGCGAGAGGGATTGATAGTCGACCAAAGCGAAGGTTCACACAGATACTGCAGGGATTCAGATTTTGAAAAGAGAAAAGCAGACAGGCATGTACTGTACTATTTGTGTCATCCTATCACAGTTTATTCACCTAACAAATTCGCTTGTAGAAGCCAGATGATTTTTTAAGACAACCCACAATCTATAATAATAGGACACACAAGGAGGATAAAGGAAATGGAAAGGGAGGTTCGGTCAGTTGTAAGGTTGATTGTCAGCTGTGTGTTTGATTGTTTCAAACTGGAAACCACAATAATCCAGCAGCTTACTGTCGCTGGTGGGTGCTCAAGTTCTTGTGTGAATACTGACAATACTGGGGATGATACTATTGCCACATTGGAGTCATTAGCTGCATATCAAACAGCTAAAGGAATAAGTAAAAAATAATAGTTTATTACCCACTTTCGAAGTGGAACTTATCGTCTCTAATGAGTGCCTGAGTTCTTTAAGTTGTGGAGAGGACACAATCACCTGATCGGAGTAGTAGGGTGAGTGTTAGATGGCTGAAGAGATCAATAATATTTTTTATTTATTTCTTGGATTCAAACCAGAACCTGCAATAATTCAGGAGCTTACTGCCTCTGGTGAGTGATCGAGTTCTTGTCTGAATGCCCCTGGAGACAGTGTCTTCTTTTCCTTTTTTTTTGTTGACTTTGGTAGTAGGATTCCAGGTGTTTTCAACATGAGGAGGGTCGACAGTCAACCAAAGCAAAGGTTCACAAAGATACTGTAAGGATTCAAATTTTGAGAAGGGAAAAGCAGACAGGGATATGCTGTACCAGTTGTATCATCCTATCATGGTTTATTCACCTAACAACTTCGCCTGTAGAAGTCAGATGATTTTTTAAGACAACCCATAATCCACAGTAACAGAACACACAAAGAGGATAAAGGAAAATCAAAAAGAGGTTTGGTGGGTCATAAGGTTGATTGTCAGCCGCGTGTTTGATGGTTTCAAACCAGAAACCACAATCATCTAGGAGCTTACTGTCTCTGGTGAGTGGTCGAGATCTCTTGTGAATGCCAACAATACAGGAGATGATACTACCTCCAGATCACAGTCGTCAGCTGAGTATCAAATAGCTAAAGAAATTAGAAAAAAAAAATTTATTACCCACTTTTGAACTGGAACTTATTGTCTTTGGTGAGTGTTCAAGATCTTGTGGAGAGGATACAATCACTGGATCAGAGTAGTGGGGTGAGCGTCAAATGGCTGAAGAGATCGGTAATTTTTATTATTCCTTTGATTCAAACTGGAAAACGCAATAATCCAGGAGCTTACTGCCTCTAGTGAGTGTTTGAGTTCTTGCCTAAATGCCGCCAGTGACGGGGTCCTTTTTTTTTTTTTTTTTTTTTTGTTGACTTTGGATTGGGATGTGTAGTTAGACCAGTGGTTTCCTGGGGGGCATGACGAAATTAGCCAAGTGATAAACAGTGGAGTGGGTGGATATGCCCAACCCTAACCCAGCTCTAACTCAATCTGGCGAGCCAATGCACCTTGCCCTTCACTGTGGACTTTTGTTGCCAGAGAACCATCTCCCCAGCGTATGGATATAGGGTCCAACTCACAACCTTGCACGAGTTTCAACTTTAGATCCTCCTCAATGTACAACCAAGGCTTCGCGATTTTGGACATGGTGCTCGCTGGCACAAGATATCCAACAATGGTAACAGTCAAGTCTTTAATTCTGCATTCAAGGTCGTAATTGGTTGCGTAGTGTAGTTGGTTCTACACCATGTTGCGGGTGGAAAACATTGACTTCTCACCCACTGAACCCAACTTAGCCAATATTCGTGGGGGCAGAGCCGCATGCCCCGCACCTCCCAGGACTGCTGCTCTGCTTTAACTCACCTCCGGAAACAGCATGTTCTCCCAGATCCCAAAGGGAATCCTGTCAGTTAGAGCCCAATGGAAAGTACAGACGAGATCCAATGTTAGGAATGAAAAGGAGGGGGGGGTGCGAAGATGGTTGTTGATGATAACGATGAGGATTTCTCCCACTCTCCTTGTTGTCTAACTAGTATACACCACACCTAATATCTTGAGCCCTAATGGCTAGTCTACTGTCCCCAATAGGGTTTAAGGAGACCAAACATATTATATCACTACATATACTTCCCCCTCAAAAAAGTTCACCGCTCCCCCATTTTTGTGACTGATATATTTAAAACTTTACAAATCCCTTCTCCTTCTTATTGCTATTCAGGTTCCCTTGTGATATAATAAATATCTCGCCACCCTCCTGACACACCATAAATGCAGCTCCATCATCTCGCTCAGCCAACAGCTCTCCCCGCAAAACAATTAACAGCCTCTGTTTCCTTTTTCTACCACTCCACCGTAGTGGGATGGTCTTGGTATTAGTCTGCGGAGAAGTGAGGGTAGCCTCAAATTCTGCTAAGGCTTCATCCGCATGTGTAAGGTGTTCTAATGGTTCCCAGGTAAGTTCCTCCTCCCCTACCCACTTGACTTCATACTCTAACCGACCCTCCCTCTCTGGATTTCACCTTTTCAATAGGATTTTTTCCAATTCAAATGCTCCCACTGCACTCTCAAATCCATGGTTCTTCTCAATTTGAAGTGGTGGTGGGCCATCCTGAGGTCAGGAGTAGTCAACCTTAGACTTCTTGAACTTATCAACATTCATAGTACGTGACAGCTTCCAATGTTTTAGGAAGTCGACAATTTCAAATGCATTTTCACCTCTTGCTTTTCCCAGTTCAAACTCTCCCATAAATTTATGTTGTAAGGTTTTGCGATGAGAAGTATTGGGAATGCCATCACTGGCTCCATCATTCGCATATGTCAACAGTAAATTTCTAGTCGAAATATAGACTTTATCACCTTGCTGGAAGGTATGGGGTTGTCTATGCTGATTTGCTGCAATTATAGACCATGTCTGTACTTCAAACAGGTTCTGCCTTATCTCCAATAAAATATTATGCATTCTATCAGCAAAGGATTGCCCTGAATTGATAGAATTGGCTTCACCACCTCTCCCCCAATACCTTCTACCAGTTCTCATTTCTTCAGCTCCAGGTCTAGCTGCTGCAATTGTATCTAGTGGCATTCTTGGGACATACCCAAGGTCTGCTTCAAATAGTGTTACTTGTATCGCTGTCTGAACCATAGAATTATAGGCAAATTCGGCAAGTGGTAAGAGTTTATCCCATGTTCTTTGCCAGTTTGTCGTATATGCCTGCAAGTATCTCTCCACAATGCTATTTGCTTTTTCAGCCTGACCATCTGTTTGTGGATGGAAGGATGTGCTCAGAGCTAACTTTGTTTTCCAAATCTTCATTAGTTCATGCCAAAACTCAGAGGTAAACCTCACATCGCAGTTGGAAACAATAATATTTGGTAAACCATGTAAGCGAACATAGTTCTCAAGAAACAATTGTGCAAATTCTGCTGATGACATAGCCTCCTTTGTAGCTACTCAATGCGCTCTCTTGGTTAAGCCATCAATGAAGGTAATAATAGTATCATGTCCAGATTCAGTTAAGGGAAGTTTGGTTATAAAATCGATATTTATTCTTTCCCAGCAATTCTCTGAGATATCAAGTGGTTGGAGAAGTCCATAGGGAACCTGATTCATCCCCTTAGTGCGATGGCATGTTGCACACCCATGAACATAACTCTTTGTCTCTTGAAATAGTCTGGGCCAATAAAACCATTGGGTAATAGTTGCAGCAGTTCTGCTAGCTCCAAAGTGACCTCCTATTACAAACCCGGCATGGTTTGTAATGGTTTCATTTGTTAAAAGGTTTTTTTTACAGGACTCAGTTGAGTCATACAATGATATGTTTTTGCACTATGATTCACGTACGAGTCATAAGGTTTCACATGACTCATAGTTATGAGTCATAATTGTTTATGTTTGAATTTGATTGGTATGTTGAGCGTTGACTCATAGGTATGCCTATGAGTCATGAGGATTAAGAGGCATGACTTCGTTTATATGAGTCATGAGGTTTCGCACATGACCCCTTTAAGGTCATGGGACTTTCGCACATGACCAAGTATGGTCATGAGGTTATATGTTACGCGAGTGCATGAGTCACAGTTGTGACTCACTTGATTTGTAAGCGGGTTGCTGGAAGAACTATATAAGAAGGTCAATAGGACCTGATAGTTAGTTCTTCACACAACCACCTAAGTTATTTCCTATCTTATAAGTTATCAATAAAACACCTTTACGCTCTTTACAAACAAAGACAACCAACACGAAGAAGAGACAGAACGAATACTAGTTAACGCTATAAGGACTTAGTATTGGCAACGGTCAATATCTAAGACATAGCGTAAGAGAACTAGTATTAGAATTCTCGAAGGAAGGAGAATACAATAGGAGATAGGTAAGTACTATCCCTATAAGAAAGCTAACAATAAGTGTCGTTACCTGTTGCGAGATATAAGAAAGGAGAGATCATATAGCGGATCGTAACACCTCCTGACAGACTGGCATGAGCTTCGTGAAATATCGCATTTTTTAGCTCCCTCTGGTTAGGAATGCACAAGGTACCAGTACTTGTGTGAATAATAAATCCCTCGGAATCAAGCCAATAGAGTCTGGAGTGTGCTTACTGTTGTCATCTTTTAGCTTGCCATTCCTTTGCACTTCTCATACTACTTTGACCTTCTTTTTCCTCAACTCCGGTTAAACCATTGAGAACATCACAGAAGTAAGGATCTTGACTATATCCTTGTTTTATTTGCTTCAACCAAGCAGTTCCTTCTTGCACAATCAGGTTGCATAATTCTGCATTATTTATCTGAGAACTCAATAGAGGTAGGGGAGGATCTTTGTAATCGGGCCTTCGACTCAATGCATCCTGGATGTAATTCTTAGCTCCTGGAAGATAATCTATTTCCATATTATATTCTTGGAGATCCTGTAATACACACATTTGTCTTGATGATAGTCTTGGTTGTGTCAAAACATGACGCAAGCTTGCATGATCTATTGAAACTCTTATCCAACGCCCACCACCCAAAAGGTAATAGCGCCAGTGAACCAGAGCATCTCGGATAGCCAGCAGCTCCTTATCATATGTGGAGTATCTTGTTTCAGTATCATTGAGTTTGCATGAAAAATAAGCCAGAATTTTCTCCTTACCCATCTCAGTATCAGTTTTCACTTGAACTTGTCTTAAGATTGCTCCTTCTGCATATCCTGATGCATCTGTCCTGACAATAAAGTCTAAGTTGTCTTTCTCAGGTAAGGCAAGTGCTGGGTGCTCAGTAATGACTTGCTTGAGCTTAAGCATTGCCCTGCTCACTTTTTAATAGTTTCCTGGTTGACTCATCACAAGATCAAACTGCTTTTGATCAACATTCAATAGGTTAAACAGTCGCAGAGCACATAGCGCAAAATGAGGCATAAAGTGACGATATACCTCAGTCAAGCCTAGGAATGACCACACATTCTTTGGGGACTTCACCATAGGCCACTCCACAACAGCTTTGATTTTTTCCTCTGTAATTTTAATACCATTCTCACCAATATCAAATCCAAGAAAATTCACCTCCTGGACGAAGAACTTGCACTTTTTATCTTTTAGAAGGAAGTTATGAAGCCTTATTGATTCTAAGACAGCTCTCACATGCTTCTCATGGTCTTCTTTTGTTTCTGAAAAGATAAGCACATCATCCAAAAATACAATACAGTGCACCTTATGCTTGTCTAAGACCTCCCTAATCATTTGCATGAACCAGGCTGGTGCAGTAGCTATTCCTTGTGGAATCACAAGCCATTCAAATAATCTATCTGGTCCAACAAATGCTGTCTTCTCAATATCTTCAGGGGCAACCCGGTTCTGGTGATATCTAGACCAAAAGTCAATCTTTGAAAACTACTTCTTTCCTTGAAGCTTATTCATCAACTCCTCCGGGTATGGTAATGGAAAGCGATCTTTTACCAAAATTGAAATGAGGGCACAGTAGTCAATTACCATCCTTAACTCCCCTGGGTCACCTCCAGGCTTCGGCACAAACAGGACTGGTGCTGCATATGGAGATTTGGATTTTCATATCCATCCATGTTCTAGGAATTCATGAGTCTGTCTCTTGTACTCCTCCCATTCTGTAGGTGTAAGTCAGCATGGACTCCAGTATGGTGCTTCAGATCGAGGAAATAATCTAATATAGAAGTCCCCAAATTGTTGTCAATGAGGTGGAAGGCCTTTTGGTTCATGGAAAAGGTCCTGGAATTCTTTTTGGATGTCGCCATTTATAGAACATAATTCACTAAAGAGTTGAACATTGTCATAATTTTCGTTGCCATTGATCTCTTCTGCAATTATATTCACTGCACCATGGGTAAGATCTTCTTGCAAATTAGAATAGCAGCTGTCAATTCTTCCCAGAACAACTTCCACAATACTTTGGCTATAAACACTCCCTTGTGACAGCCTCTCTCCTATCTTTTGCTCTCCATACAACTCCCTCATTTTTTTTGCCAGTGTGCAACATTGCTGACTATCTTCCAACTCTCTCTGAACACCAAAAATAGGTCTCCTCACCCCCTAATATAGTATTCCCATTCGCTAGTCCCCTTGCTTTTCCTTCCTAACTTGAGAATATTTTCCTGGTGATCAATGGCGTGTTCTACTTCTGCAAGCCACTCTTTACCAAGAATGATATCATACTTCAGCAAATCGAACAGAATGAACCATCCTGTGTATTCGTAACCACCGATATTCAAATGTAGCTCAACCTTTCACAAAGGGACCTCCAAGATATTACTTGCTGTTGCTATCTTCATTTTTCATCTTCTTTGATTTTCAGTGGCTCTCCAGTTATCCTCTCCAAGTGGGCAATAAACTCGGGCCGTACAAACTTATGACTGGCTCCACTGTCACTCAAAACATGTGCAATGGTCTCAGATTTCTCCCTCATCACATCTCCACCAACTTGAACACCTTCTGTCATCTTCCTCCTTGAGTGTCTAGACACAGTAGCATAAAAGTGTAATAGGTTTGAATTATACTTAAAACTTTCTATTAATCCATACATTACTGTACTCTCGAAAGCTAATACCTCTCCTGCACACTCATTCTGCCACTGTGCTTGGACTGGTATGCACTCCCAACCAGCCCCATCTAGTTTTTTGACTGATTTTCAACATCTTGAGAAAACCCACCAGCATTCCCTACTTGTCTATCACCCATAAGGTTCTGACCAATACTACCACCAGGGGAACCAACTCTCTGTCCTGAAGTTTTGCCTTGCATGCTGTGACATTTATCTGGTTTAGGACAAGACCAAGCAAAGTGACCAACAGATTTGCAATTATAGCATTGCACATTTGCAAACCAGTTTGCTGTAGGAAAACGCAGAGTAGAGGTTGAAACAGTGGGAGGGGTATGAGTCTGTCCACACTGGACAAACAAGGTAGAAATCTCAGATGACTGTTTCGCAATTGAACTTCTCTGAAATAACGCATTATGAAGTTCGGCGACATGTTCCGTACATTCTGGAAGACTAACGGGTTTTCCAATAGTTTGAAGGAGACGGAGATGGGTGATCAGGTTCCCATGAGTACTTAGGTTCTCTTCCAATTTATCTTTGTAAGCATCCAGGACTTGACCTTCCTCCAAGGGTGCATGTGGGTTTAGTTCTGACCAAACTTGACGGAAAACTTCATTGAAGGCTCTCACTGCACCATTTCGGGAAATCTTCAACTTTCTCCATGTCTCTTTAAGGATATCAACTGCATCCATTGGGAGATATTCTGCCTTTAATTTTCGCTCAAAGTCCCTCCACTCAGTCTCCTCATCCAAGGGAAACATATGACATGCCCAGGTTGCAGCAGAGTCTTTTAACTGCATCACCGCATATATCCCCCAGCTGTCATGTTTGGCCTTCTCATCTTCACCAACCCACCCAATTTCCTGACTCCTTAATTCTAGATGTCTTTGTAATTCACAAAGGGAATTTGTAACTCCAGAAAGGGTATGGTCACCATGAAACATAGGTAGTATGTGATGTCCAGAGTCGGTAATCGTAAACTTTGTATTGGCTTAGATCCTGCTTGAGCCTCCAAGGTTCTCCACATTAGCCTGACCTCGAACACTTAACAGATTAATCAACTGATAATTACTGGTCTCAACAGTGACCAGTTTTCTTCCAGAGCCTTAACCTTTCTAGTAAGCTCAACCACTGCAGGAGCACTTAGCTAGTGGGCTACCGTTCCTTCCAGCTCCTCAATCGTTTGTGTTTGTTGCTTTATTTGATCTTTGTACATCTCAATCACTTCAAAAGCTTCATCTTCAAAGGCTTGAATAAATTTCTTTGTCTGTCCATCATATGCAGAAACTCCCTGCACTATGACCCAATCACAGTACCTTCGATACTCGAGAGTATGGACAACTCCCTCCCCTCATACTAGGGGAAACTCAGGCCCATCATACTCATTGATTCCTTCTTCACTCTCATTCTCTCTCACAGCTGCCAAACCACTTGTAACCACTGAAGACTCCAAGGATCCAATACCTTGACCTTCACCAGAACTATCACCAGCAACACTCTTCATAAAGTAATCAGTCAACCGTCTTCCTTTTCCTTTCACTACACCACTTCCTCTGGACCCATCATTGAGCCTCGCCATCTCTGTCTGGCAGGTTCCTTCCTCCTGGTATCTTCTCTTTTTTTCGGTATCCAAGAAACTAAAGGATTAGCTTCTACAGGTACAGGTAATAGCTGTTGCTACCAATTTGTTAGGAATGAAAAGGGGGGGGGGGCTACAAAGATGGTTGTTGATGATAACGATGAGGATTTCTCCCACTCTCCTTGTTTCCTAACTAGCATACACCACACCTAATATCTTGAGCCCTAATGGCTAGTCTACTGTCCCCAATAGGGTTTAAGGAGACCAAACATATTATATCACTACATCCAAACCTTGGTATTAGAGGCCCTAGAGCATGTTGACAAAAATTACAGTGGACAATTCCTACTCCCTAGAATAACATTTGAGGCCGGGGTCCAGATAACCGGGGAATTACTAGACTTCAGCGAGAGTGTGGTTAAGCAGAGTAGGAGTTTGTTTGGGAATTAGATACTGTAGGAATTAGGAATCGATTAAGGACTTTGGAGGGTTTGTAAGGACGATGGCGATTGATGGAAAGGAACGTAGGAAATCACACTGTATAGTTTGTTACAGGGTTTGTGTAATTAGGACATTGTAGAGAGAAAGAACACGTTGAGGATGATTGTAATGTCGCCATACCTTCATAACACTTACAGTTGTTAATAACGATACTCCCCCAACAGTCGCAACCGATTCCATCTATAACCTCTCCCCCCTCCCCTGTTAGCGATTCCAACTTATCAAGGTCACTATCATTTCGCAGCATAAGTACTGCCATCACGCCCTACCAGTAATTACCATAAAATCCGACCGCGTCCAGGTTGCTCACATCTCTAGAACTGCAGTTCTGCTTTCGTAGCCCGGTTATCAACGCCCCCCAGGTGCAAATTCTAGTTCATAAGCTTGTAATATTAGTTCACCATAAGGTTGGACATTCTATGTTGAACCGACTCGGATATTATGGGAGGGCCAGTCTAATGGAGGTGTCCTTTCCACCCAAGGTCGAGTGGGCCTAAGACTTCATCGTTAA
>ML120380.1:830079-901955 GCA_003788595.2 Choiromyces venosus 120613-1
TAAGGATGTCATAGATTAAGGGTTTGTTTGAGGATGAGACGAATTGGTGTCGGACTATGGCAGTTAGGAAACAGATAAGAAACGGTTAGGAAACGTAGGAAGAAGCAGGATAGTATTAGGACTGTCGGAGAACAGTCAAGGGGAAAGGGAGAATGTTTTAGTAGAAGTTTGAATGAGCTGATCGGAGGACCTTGTGGAAGACTGGGAGAGAACACGGAAGTCACTATGGATGAGGCTGAGAGAGAAAATGTTGTTAAGTGACGATTTGTTATATAAAGGACACCTCCGGTAGCTTAGATAGAACAAGACACAAGACAACGAGCAAAGAATTTCCTGCACAATCCTACCTAATTTTATTAATAATAAATGCCCTGATCTACTCCCGATTAAACCATCTAATTACTTCTATCGCCCTCAGCCCTACCGAGACTTCCATTCCAACGCAGCTCGACCCACAAACCCATCTCTCACTACCCTACCTACACAAAAGCATTTCTACACCCTTAACCTACAGCATCTCCATCCTCCCCTGCAAGGCCCACAAAAACCCTTCCCTCCACTCCGAAAAACAACTCTTCAGCGCCTTCTCCATAGGGAAAGACCTAGCCCTATCACAGCGCCTATACTCCTACTCACATTCCCCGGCAAACCCTGACGACAGCGAGGTGGAGGATGAGGGGGCGCAGAGAGTGTGATAATTAAACATAGAACCAAGAACCGGGGAACACCTAACAGGCATCTACGTCAAGAGTGGCATGTACGTAGTTGAAGACAAGAAACCAACGCTTCCTCCGAGCGTGACGAGGAAGGAGCCAAAGCCAAAGGCCCAAAAAGGGACAAAGTCCTCCTGAAAGAACTCCTCGACACGAAACCCTCCCGCCGAAGAACCAACCTTGGAGATCCCTACGAGGACGCATACGTGCAGGGCGAAGAAGCGATGCAAACGGCCGAGTCAGCAGACGAGTACATCACTGAACTAAAGCACTTCTATTGAAGCGTCGCGAAAGGGGTGATCTAGGCATTATCTCTCTACTAAACCTCCACCCACAAGAGACCTTGTTCCCAGACCTTCAAGCCACGCAAACAGCAATCGAGGGCGCTCTGCGCCCAGAACATTTCCCGGAATTCACAATCACCCTCCTATCCATCACCACCACTCCCGCTCCCCACCAATCACCTAACGTCCAGGAAACCTACGACAGTTTAAAGAATATCTATCTTGCCACGCTGCCAAAGGGCACAAACCCGAAAATCCTCCTCCGCGGCGAAAAGCTCGTCCGCACCCTCGCGATGGAAACATACCTAGCAAGCATAGGCGTACACTTACTGCCCCAGGAACCACCACTGCCACCAGCGGCACCTAGTGAAGGCCAACCCATCCCCATCAAAGAATCTATCGAGAAAATGAGAACATATGCGAACGTAGATTCACATGTCACCTTACCGCCCAGAATGAAAAATGTGCTTGACGCCTGGACCCTCGGACAAGATCCCTGGGAACCCGGTGCCGAATTGGGCGTCGCGGGCGGCGGGAGTGAAGTGAAGGTAGCAGCAGCAGGAGGCGGAGGAGGAAGAAGAGTTTTGTCGAGGTGGCAGCCAAAGCTGCAGCAGTTAAAGTTGTAGGAGGGCAAGGTTCGCTGCCCCCTACCATGCTGGTGGTTGGAAACTCGCAGCCGGAGATGGCGGCTAGTACCCAGCCGGAGAGCGGCGTGGGAAGGAAGGTTGTCAAGAAGAAGCGGAGGACAGGGTTTTAGTTTGGATTATCACTTTATCTGCCTGTATGAACTTGGAGTTTGAGTACGCACTACACTGCAGTATGACAAGTAGATAGCAAGAATTCTTCACACAATATCACTCGAAGTCTAGCCAGAATCGCCAGATGTATTATATCACTCGACTGATCAGTGGATGATGCTGGAAAGTGCTTCAAAGTGGTAATTTGAGGCCACGGGGAGACTCCCAGAGTCAGGATCCTCTACCGGAACCAGACGTCCCGTACGTCCCCATACAAGACCAACACCCCGCAAAGGTTTTGTAGTTCTCGCAACTTATAATACAAAGCCAAAGCCGAAAGAGATATCTACCCTTCATGCAGGCGTACCCCAATGCCCCCGCAAAACCCACAGGTCAGCCAGCGCTCCAAACCCAAATTCGCTCTACCTCAGCCAACCCTAAGTCTTCTTCTATTACCTCATGTTTATGATAGTGGAAAAATGACTGATAAGCATCCGCCAATCCATCCGGATAGCCTTCGTCATCGCCAAACCTCTCCAGGAGTTTGATAATCTTCTCAAATGACTCATGGGGTTTCTCAGTGACAGATTCGGGATTTGGCGGGATAGCGTCAGCATGAACGTTCAGGATTTCGACAGTCTGCTTGTGCTCTGAACATTAGTCAAAACATTTTCAAGAATAGCATGGATTACTCACTGATTTTTGATGCCAGCTCAGGTTCTAACCCGTAAAGTGCCTTAAAGGTGTTGGTGTCTTTTCTTTTTGGCCCCCCTTGCTCCCCCCCGGCGACATATAGAGCATGGCATCAACAAGGACATCGCTTTGATGTGCCGCCATATTTCCTTCCCAAATGATTTTGCGGTCCAAATTACGTCGCTTTTTTTTTAAGGATGTCACGTTTGAAGGTGCTGAGGAACCGATTTCGCCCCCGCTTGTACCCCTCCGAGGAAATCATCAAACTAAGTACTTCCTCCGTAAGTCCATTGAGCTTCTTTTCCTGCGACGCAAGCTTCTATTTCTGCGAGCTAAGCTCCTCTTGCTGCGAGGTGAACTTCTTTTCGATTGCAGCAAGTCGTGTCACTAAACCAGGTAGGCTGAGGCCAAGACGATTACCAACAAAGGGTTCATTCATCACATTCTTAATATAAAGTTCCTCCCGATCTAGTATCCGCGTGAGCGCATTTTTGGCCGTTCTTATTTCTTCTCCCCCTCTGACTTTCGGTCGGGTAGCCAGTATCGCATTGAATGTCCTGCTATCATCACTTCTCTGCGTCCTCATATTAGTAAGTTGACTGCAATAACTGATGCTCCAGATAACTTACAAAAGTGGAGGCAAACATGCGATTTCCCATCATCCCCCGCCCCGTGGTGAATTGAAAATGCAAGCAGGAAGGGGGTGGATGTCTAAACAGTAGCATTTCGATACGTTGCAATTTACTAGCGAGGCAACAGCCACATATAGTCAGCGGGTACTAGGCTGACGCATATGCTATATTCCCAAATAATCCAACCGTGTGCTACCGTAGAAACTGATGAAATTCGCTATCCCCATCCCTGGATGTCTTAATTCCACTCCAGTAGGATATCGTATTGCTCGAGATTGTGGCTTAAATGGTGGGTTGCGATTGACTGGTGCTTGTTGGGATAATTGGCCTCTGAGAAACACTCCCTGAGGTGGAATTCTACCGTCTAACTGAACCAGAATTAAGCATCCTGGGACGGACTTAGCGAATTTCATCAGTTTATACGGTATGTTCGCCGGACTTGCCTCCTCTGCCAGTGGTAAGATCTAGTGTTTTTTTTTGTTTTTCTATCTCTCGGGGGCCTGAGCAACTAGTTTTTTTACGGTGATTTTCGCCCCCTTCTAAAGTAGGTAATTCTCAACTACATAGCACATGGTTCAAATATTTGAGATTATATGGTAGCTAGAGAAAAACAAAAGTTGACACCTACTTGACCCAGGAGGTGGGGCAAAACCGGTTCCGGACGGCCAAAATCCGAAGAATCTGTCCGGTACAGCGAGTGATCCGGGACAACAGGTCAAGTTTTGGTGCATATAAGTTCAGAAATTCACCTGAGTTTCATACGAGACAGCGAGGTATTTGGTTCAGTGTGATCCGGGATAGCGGGGGGCGAGTGTATTCCACCTTCGCAATCTGCCCCATGAGATCGAATCGGGTATGGCAGAGCTTCCACACAATATCCTCCTCAACACAATCAAGTCTCCTGTCACCTCGGTCCATCTTTCTGCCCAGCAACTCGACCGTTCTACGGACTTGGTGGATCTCGCAGCGGGTGAAGTAGTTTGTTGCAAAAACGGAAACGGTTGAAATCGGCGTGCATACCACAGTGGTTGCCGGTGCTAAATATTTGGCTGTAAATCCTTAATGAAATCGATCTGTCAACAGGTGATCAAGTGAGGATTAACTGGGGGGTATACTTATGACGGGAAGACATCTTTATCAACCGGAGGTTCTCTGGGAGCTGGTCGAAGATAAACGGGGAAGTGGAAAATATAGGAGTAGGCGGAAATTCTTCCAAAGCGAAACTCACTGCACTTAGGTACTGAATACTGGCAACGGTGACGCGTATCATAGGGGATATACAGGATTATGTCAGAGTGTGTTAAACAAATAGATTTTGTATTGATCTGGGGCCTCCGCAAGTATGTGGTTTCGTGGTGTAGTTGATTCTACACCACGCAATGGTTGGAAAAATATCACCTTCTCCCCCACTAAACCCAACTTAGTCAATCTTTGTGGAGGCCGAGTCGCATACCCCACCAGCATGTCCCAAAATTACTTGTTATCGTGAGTGCATGCGGAACATATGTAGCAGCAGTACCACCATACAGCAACTCGATTCTATCTCAGGAGAACAATTGTGAAGCCACTCTTATTGTGGCGGCCTTCCATTGATCTAGCTCTTCAGTTGATAAATACACACATATAGCAAGTTGGATCAAACTGTGAAGCTTGTAAAACGTCTTGTTTTTTTCGCATGACATCCATAACCAACGAGAACCCCAGTAGTTTGTGAATAGCGGGACAAAACACAGCCGAACCAGCGGTCCCTCCTAGGCCACACCGGGTCCGTAGCTTCTCAGGTGTTGAATGTATGAGATGTACGGTGTACATTAGCGACCTCATTCCCAATGCATTAGTCCAGACAATCCTGATACATTAGATATAGATGGTGGGACATGCCTGTTACGGATATGTATTGGATATGTTAGAGTTAGCTGCTAGTTGAGGATATGAGACGTTAGTGGATTTCATATGTCATTAGTTAGTTTCTCTTATGTTTCTCTTAGTTTCATTTTTCTGCGACAATCTCTATAAAGATTCTATGCCTTCCCTTAGTTATTCGCTATCATCGAAATTCCTGTTCTTCATCATCAAATACTTTGATCAATTCATTCATTCTTTGTTACACTTTATCTCTTTCATTTCTACATAGATAGAAACTCAATCACTATTCTATTATTCTTGGTCATCTGCTGCTACCCACTGAAGTGACTATATTGAAGGTCAACCACCATTGAACCCTAAAATACTTCACATCAGGTATGCTTTGGTGGTCAGAGAAGGAAATTGGGCATAGAAGACCCACTGCTGTGGGCATCTGATTCATTATTCAGTCAAAAGTAAGAATATGTGTTCAGGATACCCTTGGTCATATCACCCTCTTGTTAGATGTTGTTGCCAAAGTTCTGCAAAAGTAGCTTTATCCTCACGTCATCATTGTATGGGAAAATAGACCAGTAGCAGGAGGGAGGTGTCTTGGTCTCAGTTATAAAAGCTGCTGCACCCACCACAGCCAGTGGTAGGTACCTGACTGAGCTCGGGATCTATGAGACAACTGTTCGTTATGTGTCTGCCAAACCTTTCCAGCAAGGAAAGAATTTTAAAAACAATTCCAGTGCTCCTTTTGTCGATGTTTTCCCAGCCTCGATAACTGCACATCCTTCCTGTCTTACAACCAGTGGGGATTCAGGGGTAAATACCACAGTATCATTTTGACCCTTGGGGAGGTCATTCGAAATTGGGCTGTCATTGCTAAGAAAGTCATCCTCATTGATGGCCATGTCAATAACTAGGATCTAGTTGCCACTATCCGGACCTTCAAACCATGCCTTCATAGTTCATACTCTACAAGAACCCCTCTTGATTTGTTTCAGCACACGCCTCAGCAATAGAAACCCGCTGTGCAATAGTCCGCAAGCCCTGTCTCAACTTTAACGGCCCACTCCCATGTACCAAGACAACATCACACTTGCTCGCTCTCCTTGACATGCCGAAAAACATATTTGAGGGCAATCTGAGTTTTCCTAGGTGATATTAATATATCTTTCCTAATGCAAAGTGATCAATACATACCTCGAACCCCCTAATCCCTGAAGAGCGACATGGTCATGATTGTTACTTTTGGAATACTTTATTACTGCTACAATAATACTGCTACATCCCATTCATGCTGTAGGGAACTATCCAATAAGGCCTAGATTCCTAGTATCTCAGCTGGAATAGCAGGTTAAATCTTTACCCTCCAAATCTGATGAGAAATAGGAAATTAACACTGAGGCTACCTCTCAAAGGACATTCTTGATCGATTGCTACCAAACTGAAGAGTGTATGCATGTTCCCGATCATAGTACCATTACCGAGAACATTACCATCTCCTGTATTCCCACTGAAGCTTGTGCAGATGTTGGATTGGGTTTCTGTAATTCTGATAAAATTGTCCATGGGATGCTAAGTGGGATTGACTATGAAACGGTAGATCCATTGGGGAACTCACTGAGCCGTCACAATTAACATTATGTCTAGCTTGATACAAATATGTTCTTGAAGGTTGTGTGTAATAATAACCTGCTGTAGCCAGCTTGTTTAATTATCATGGTTTATCGTAATAGTTGGGATCGATCCTCCTACAAGTCACAAAATTTGGTAAGACAAGATATGCTTGGATGAGGATCTAACCTTGGATAATGAGATAAATAATTCTCCTTTCCCACGAGAGATGTAGGTAGAATCCTAGCTTGCAGTGCTCGTGTCCGGTATGGAATAAGGTTCTGCTGTGATGTGAATGTGTGAAAGGGTATAGCAATGACAGTCAAAATGGAGAAGTCAGGAACTGCCGCCTTGAGCCCACACTGAAGGATGGCCCAAGAGTGCAAAATATAGGACAGTACACTTGAGCATTCCACCTCACATTGCATTCCCTGTAGGTTAGGTCAAAGTACTCATGCGGCCGAGTTGATGATGGCCACTAAGAGGTTGGTGGTGCACCTAACAGTGCATGCCACCGAGAGGATGAAAATAGTGTTTGATACCGAGCAGCCACGGTGAGATGTGTGGTTACGAGTTTGTGGACAGTAGTGTACCACGGGACACCACTTTAAGCTCCGGACAATTGCCCCACCCCCCTATCCTTCAAACCATCAACTGGATTCAACTCTCCCTGCCATCCTCCACCAAAATCAAGGCAAATCAATGCTTATTAAACTACTTGGTGAGCATTCCCAATCCCACACCCTACAGCTAGCTATGGGTTGAGTGCTAGATACTGACATCTGGACTTCACATGTAGCCTTAGTGACTGTTACATAAACTCACTGAGACTCGAGAGGACCTGGCTTACACTCGAGTGACCCTTGGCACCGATATTGCAGCTACACATGAGGATGTACGATCCTGCCAGAGGATGGTCTTAGAAGGTTGCCACCACACCATGAAGGCCCTCAATGGGGACAAAAAACCAATGCAGCAGTGGCTTGAGGAACGGGAGCACTGTAAGGAGGATCATAATCTGGACTACCACCCCACCCGCAAAATTTGATGCTAGTAAGTTGCAGATTTCTATCCTCAACTGACCCATATCTAATGCATGAAAATTCTCCCTACTTAGCATTCTCACAAGTTCCAACTTGCTAAAAAAGATTAAAAATTAAAAAAATAATGAAGACAATTTTGTTTTCTTGTCTTCTCACTTGACCATTTGTTCTGTATTTTCTTTTATTTGGATTGGGGATAGACATATTACAAATTCCAAACTGTAACCTGTGGTTTTTTTTTGTACAACCCTTCCTTTCAAATACTATTTATTGTCTCCTCACTAGCCCTTTCGTTCTGCATTTCCTTTTTATTCAGGTTGGAAATAGACATATTTCAAGTTCAAAACTTTAACCTGTGGTTTTGTGAACCCCTTCCTCTCAACGAAAACACTGCAGAATATGAAAGTCTTCTTGCACCCCCCCCTCGCTGGGGCTAGCTTTGAGCATGTGACATCTATTCTCCAACAAGCTTCCAAATTGGAGCAAGAGAGCCGTTATCCACACAAGGGAGATTTGAGCTTCTCCAAGCGACTGGCATCCAATATTCTCAGTCTTGCCCTCCACACAATTGGCGATTCAAATGTGTTACTTCATATCCACATATGGCTTGTATTTCTTGTTCATGTAGCCAAATTTGAGCCAGCAATCAGGTTATTAGAAAATGAGTTTCTGTGGGAACATCTAGTTTCTATGTTGAACAGGCTTGTTGAGAAATCAGACCAGGATAGGTTCGGATGCAAGGACTTTGCAGTTCCGGAAAAAGGTTGTGGGAGGCCACTTCCAGAAGATTACACTTTATGAGGTCTTGAATCGGGACAGAAGTAATTTCCAAACCATTGGTTCAAAGATGCGCAGCTGGATGAAGAAGAGCGTTCAGTAGAGGTGCCATCTACGGAGAATGTCAGTATTGAGCATATCTTGTGGCTTGCCACTCACGTTGCTACTGTAAGATGTCTTCTCAGTGTTTTTGTTTTTCTTATAGTTTACTAACCAGATCGTTTTGAAGAATGTTGAATGTTTGGTCTACACCGACAAGAAATTTCAACTTTCCACCCAGCTCCGGTGGTGAGAATTGAAGAGCACCAAAAGCTAGGAGCCAACATTGCATGCAAGCAGGAATTGTACGGGTCAGGAATGACAACAACTTCCAAGGACTCTGATATAGAGATGGGCAGCGGTGAGAACAAGTCAGATGATGGCGATGATGTGCTCGTGGGCCTGTGGGCGAAAGTCCGACATCTCAAACAACAGCAGCATCAGTTCAAGTCGCAATTAAAGGCCAGAGGTAAGGTTACTGATTCAGCAGAGGAGCCTAAACAAGCAGTTCCAACATCACCAGCATATTTCAAGAACCTTTCCGTATGTTTTACATACCTTATAGTTATTGAACAACGCTCATAGCTTGTCTAGGCTTTGTTCGTTGATGCCAATAAACTATTTCACCAACCTGGGATCTTCAAACTAATGATGTCATCATCCAATTGGTCTATTGTGATACCTAATGCTGGTAAGACGATCTCTATACTTGGCCTCGAAGCGTACTAACCATTTGAGTAGTCATCACAGAAGACCTTGGCTTGACGAAGAGAGCAGGCCCATTAGGGATTCTGCGAAGGCCGCTATAATTGCAATCCATGAGGCCCTTACTGATAACAGAGATGTGAAGGTTTTCACGGCGAAGGGATGCAATGTGACCAACATGGGCTTCTACAAGGAGCAATTTGATGATGGCGGGCAAGGCAAAATTGATGACATCATCATTGAAACCACGAAACTGCAGGGAGAGGCACGGAGACAGGCAATGCCCAAGGATTATGGCGATTGTGAAGTGGCAGTTTTGATTACTGAAGATTGTAATATGCATGTTAAAGCTAATTCTCAAGTCATCACTGCTAGTCAGCATCAGATTTCAACAGAGTCTTCTCCCTGAATCAGCAATCGGAATATCAAACCTGAGTTTTCGAAAGTAAGGACCACCGGCCGCTACACCAACAGGAAGGTGGGCTATGGCTTAAGCAAATCTTAGGGTGTGTTCAGGAGACAGAAAACGGAACAAAAATTGATGCACCACTATTAACCAGATGGTGAGTTAGTTGTGAGTTTCTTGGAAACATAATCATGGCTTCGAATAGAAAGAAATAGGTGGGGGGAGGAAAAGGACGTACGATCTTCGCGCAACAAATCATCGGTCGTTTAGCATTTTACACCAAAAATGAGCAACTTTACATTCACAAATCTCTTCTTGATCACATTGATAAAACAGATCGCCAAATCCTCTAGAATCATGTGGAATTTATTCTGCCAAAAAAATCAAGCTCTATCAATACTCACTGATTCATTTGCTCTCCTGCCAGCCCATAACTGTAACCCACAGCTATCTGATACCGTGAAAACTCAAATACCATAGAAGCTGCCGAAATTCGTTAAGTCCATCATAGCATTTGCTAATTCTGGTCTAGTTAGTTGGTAGAGTTCTACCTCACGGAGCATTTCCCATGGGCCAATTTACACCAACGAGCGGCAGTCAATCACAATCCAATGTTTACACCACAATCACGAGCAATAGGATATCTTACGGGATTGGAATTACGGACATTTGGGGCATGTTTGGGTATAATCCGGATCTGTATAACCAGGTTATATGGTACCAGTATTCTGCTCAATGGCCAACAAGGATGCCAGGGCGATGGTGTGACTTAACAGGTTCCGATTTAGGTTCAGTTGTAGAGTTGGACTGACTTGCTAATGAGGTTTTGTGGTGTAGTTGGTTATTACACCACGCAATGGCAGGAAAAATATCGCCTTCTCCCGCACTCAACCCAACTTAGCGAATTTTTGTGGGGGGCGAGTTGCATAAGCCCATGGCGTGGGCAATGCTGACTTGGTGGGTATGTCAGGATACTGAGCACGCAGAGTGCGTATAATCGAGTACTCAGAACCTAGCAAGGCCCCCCTCGAGACCTCGAGTGTGGTGTTTGCTCCGCTAGGCGTTCTGCCAACTTTTTTTATTCTTTCTTTCTTCCTTCTCCTCCGTCTGGGGCGCCAGGGATGCCTAGTTGTTGCCGGGCGCGGGGGGTTCAAGCAGAAGGAATGAAGAAAGCCATCTGATCAGATCACGTCTCATATGATCAGATAGCACTTCCGAAAAATGTCATACAGTACATAAGTAGATTTTTATATTACTGATGGGCTTAGAAGGTTGGCTTTTATAGGAAAATATTATGTGGGTTGGCTTCTTGGATTTTTGCGAACTGGACATAGCCAATATAATGAAAACATTAACCTTCGACGAGTTTTGGATCATTGGATGTTTTGGGGCGGAGATTTATATTTTGGGAGTGGTTTTTGGGGGGGCTTAAGTCATTTCGGATGAGTTGGGAAGATCCTTGACATATTGGATTTATCTTTTGCCATTGTGGCGGGATACCTAGTAGATAGTAGAGTTAGGGATCAAAGTCGGGGTAGGAATTGGACGGAGGTAGTTTTTACTGTGATCTTAATGGGAGAATTACCCGCATGCGGCTTCCTTTTTTCTCAACTCATTCATGTGCAATCGCTCGCTTGTATGACCTTGTTCCCTGTTGGAATATGTGTCGGAATATGCAGACATGATACCGGTGTTAAGTTAGGAGACACTTAGCATGAAGCTAGGAGACTCTTGGCTACTAAGTTAGAGGACTACTGAGGGGCTAGTGTATGGTGGTCTGTGGTATTCCAAATACGGCAACCAGAAATGGGGTTATTGGATTATATAGCACTGTGTTATAGGCACTACCCATAACAATAACAATCATCTATTATTCCTCTCTTACTTGTCGATATTCATACCCTGTGTTTTACTACATTCCCTGTTGAAAACAGCAGTTTAACAGTAGTGGTTGTTGCGGGATGTGCCCGCACTTGTGGTTGTCGTGGTATTCATACGCACTAGTGTAGGACGCGTACGCACGGGATGTTTGTATACCCCTCACTTATTTAGTTCTTGTTTTCTCTCTTTCTCTCCTCTCCACCACCATCATCAAGACATCACCTCAACATCATCTTTTTACGTCTTTCCTCGTTTTCACTTCATCTCTATTAATTCTAGTTATTATCTCCTCTTACAGTCGCACCCCGCTATAACGAACACTAAGTATCAGGCCTTTTTTGTTCGTTATAGCAGACATCCAGTAAAGCAAATTATGAATATTCCCCAAATTGGTGCTGGGACCTTTGTTTCAAAGTTGGTTCTGAGTATTTAATCATGATTCTCAACCTGGAGGGTGAGTTTATTCATGCCCAGGGGATTTAGATGAAAGAAATTTATTCTAAACTCATCATCTGCAACTTTTTTGAGCTCTTGAATGCTGTATTGGGGGCAAAGGCACAATCTTGGAGACTTCAGGAAGAGCCAGTCTCTGAAGAGCACTTTACTTGTGATTTTCCAAGATATCCGGAAATCTTGGCGTACTTCAGGCCCAGAAAACTCCGAGATTTCTGGATACTTTTGATTATTATTATTATACATCATAAAGCTTATGGAGCCATAAGGCTATGAAGCTGATTAAAATTAGAATGGCAAGGAGTCACTCGCCCACCAGATATTCAGTCTTCCACAGGCCCTACCAGCCACTGAACAAATTCCCAAGTTCAGACACCTACAGGAGCATTTCAACTTCACTAGTTCTCATGAGTTTCATCCATCAGCTCTCCACTACTGACTTCCTCCTCTACTTCATTATCATCTTCCATCTCAGTTGCCCAACTGCAAATTGTATTCTTCTGCCCCTCCTCCTTCTCTTCTGTCCTCTCCCCTCAGTTCACTGCTTCCTTCCCCCCTCTTTTTTCCCCTCCTCCTCCTTCTCCTCTTTTCTCGCCAGACCCAGTGTCTTCTCAACTCCTGTCTGTAGGCCTTCCCTCCTGGGTTTCTCTCTTTTATTTTTCTCTGTTTTCTTTTGTGCTTCTTTAATATCATCAGGAGTCTGGAGGTGGTAGTTGACCAGCCGCTGATAAGAGGCAAAAGCAAACAGGTGGTCCAAAATGGCCATGGTATTGGGAAAGAAAAGTAGTGCAACAGATGGTGATTGTAATCGTGATGGTGCAGCAAGCTGTAAACTAGAATTGGATTGGTGTAGTTCATCATCGAGATCTGAGGGCGAGGAACATGGATTTCAAAGGTAGAGAATATGGTGCACAAATCTTTCCTCCATGTTTATTCAAATTGCACCAAAGGGGATTCCATGAGCCCAGTTTTTGAAGCTTTTTAGTGTGTCTCTTGGATCCCCATTTCTGTAGCAGATCAGGTTTCCCTTTCGTGATCGCCAAATGCCTGTAAATTAGGCATAGTGGGCTGTAAGGAGTTTGTTTGGCGTATTTTGCAATAGTAATGGGTTAAAGTCCATGGGAGCTCAGTTTTGAACTTCAACAACAAATCACGTATGTTTGAGAGTGACCTGCTTGGGAACTGGAGAGGGTGCAATGTACTCCTTGACAGGTTATTTTTCTTAATAGGGATTGTGTTGCAAGATAGGTGCATAGGAAGGTTTGTTGAGAAATTGGTCTAGCTTTGACTCAAGTTGCTGGGACTGTTCATCTAGTGAAACACATTCATTTGTTGTCATTGTTGACATGTTGGTAAAAAAACGCGTAACACATTCCGTATCGACAGTAATAGTAGCCTTATAACAGGTTTCTGTAACATCTCCAGAAACAACTTTTTGCAAGTTAATGAGAGCCTCCCTGGGAAGTTTCTGTCCATAATGTTCTTTATTAGTTGGTTCTGGAAAATATGCAAGATGTTGTGCCAAGGCATGTGTCAAGAGCTCAAGAATTTGCTCTATCATGTGTTGGTATTCTGGGTTTGCTGAACTTTGCTTCATGCATGTTGCCACAGATGAGAAGTATCCCTCATGAGAGCTAGGATGAGAGAAATTAAAGTTGCCTGGTAGAGAGAAATTGAAGTCTTATTGTGCAAAAGGCACCCTGGCATGAGATGGTGTCACAGAGTGGGTGGGTATTCGAACATATATAATATTCTCTATCCTGGCTGATGATTTGCCACCTGGGGATACTACTGGGATGCTTTGTTTTCTCCTTTTTCTTCTACCCTTAGGTGCTCTTTCTTGTAGGACTTAGTCGACTAGTTCCATCAAATTCAGGGTCAGCATGATGTGGTCAGATACCTTTGAAAACTGCAGGCACACTGGTATACATTATTTTCTATGGGTGTGAAGCCTCTCAGACTTGTATTCTTGAATATTTACCAAAAATTTACTATGCTATGCAGATGGGCTTTTATTCATTATAGCAGATTAAATATGTATGGAGACAGGGGGTGAAAATGTAAGAGTTCAATTCGGATTCATTATCCTGAATAATTTGTTATAGTGGGGCAATTTGTATGAGCAAATTGAACTCCCGAGGGATTTGTTCATAATAGCAGTTTTTCCACTATAAAGAGGTCAATTATAATGAGTTGTGACTGTAATACAGACAATGTGTCTCCACACTAGCCAACTCCACTTCACTGCATGAAACCCTCATCATCTATCATTACCTCTCCACCTATTTCCAATATTCCCTCTCCTGGGTAGGTGTAGCACCTCTAGTTAGCACACTAGGCTAATGTCCTCCATGCCATAGCGAGCACCCAGCATAGCGAGCCATCTACCCTAATCCAGGAAAGTCAGTACAGCTGCACAATTGGACTCTTCAATTAGAGAATAAGAGCTAATTAATGCAACAGCACTACCAGTATAGAAAGTGATCAATCTCATATACTAGCACTAACATAAATTTCAATAAAAAAAGACTCCATCATCGTTATTGTCAATATCAGAGTCACCAGAGAGCATTTCCCTATCACTTCCCACAAGACCGGAATTGTGATTTTGCCTATTATCCAATTCTATATCATGTATTTCTTCCTCATATACCTTATCAATCCGCTGTAGCTGAACTTGAGTGGTATCAAGCTTTGAGCATACAGATATACATTTCTTACCTAAATGCTGAATTTCACACTCCAAACTCTTTAGACTTTTCTTAATATGTTGGAATATTTTGCTTACTTTTCATCTTACATTAGCCTCAGTGACCCAGTGCTCCAGGTTTTTTTTCTTTTTCTAACCCTTCAATCTGTTTCTGTACTTATTTCCTTTCCCCTACTAGTAGTTGTTGCTATTGAACTTATAAGTCAACCATGGTAGCAAATACTTGGCCATGGTCTGGAATTCACTTTCATCCCAGGGAGCCATCCTTCTACCTTTTTCTCTTTCTTCCTTCCTCCTCTCACTGGTGCTCTTCCATCCTGGTAGGAAGAGTATTGTGAGCAAGAGAGAATTGAGCAACATGTAAAAGCTTTGAAATTAGATGCTTTTGCAAGCCACTGGAGGGGGAGGAGGAGGTGATTGATGTTAAGGTGGCCTGTCCAAGAATTAGGAGAGACTGGGGAGTAGTTGGGGTACCAGGTGGGGACCAAAAGAGTTCCCTTTTGGAGGTACTTGGCTGGGTTGATGGGTGGCTTAGTGGAGTGAAGATCAAGGGTTGAATGAGAGGGAGAGATACTTGGTAGGAAGAAGAGGGGGTAGGGGAAATAACAGTAGATGTAGCTGGAGGTAGAATGTGAGTAGAGGATAATAGAGTAGGGAGGATGTTTGGAGTAGGGTGTAATATAACTCCAATATGTAAAGTAGATGAAGTGGAGGATGTGGAAGAGGAATTCTCGCCAGGTTCAAAGTGGTGAGCAGGATTGTAGGTAGGTATTTTTTTTAAAACCTTTACAAGATTCAGAGGCCAAATACCAGTACATACGAAAGCAAGTTTGATTGTTGCTTCAGTAAATGCTTTTGCTTGAGCTTCAGCCAAAAAGGGCTAACAGGTTTTCTTTGTAACTCCAAAGTAACTATACTAAAACTCATGCTCTAAGATTTGATAGTAGTAGTTTTTATATACACTAAAAACAGCTACATTGAATGGCTGTAAAATATTAGTTTAGTGGGGAGGAAGGCAGAAAGCAATTATTTTCTGCTGAATGCAATATTGCAAAAAATCTCAAGAAACATGAGATTCATGCCCATCGAATATTATCATCCTCCATCTCCCATCAGCCTTTACCGCTGAAAGGCTTTTGTGTCCAACATGAGTTTTTAAATATCACAACCCTTTGGTATTATCTGTCCACCCAATGGGAGAGTGGCCGATAATAATATAAGCAGGAGCATTTTTGTCAATCAAGGCAACTTTCATAGAATGTACCTTATAGATTAACATTAGGCTTAAGCTCATCCCATCTGCACAAATCCCCTCTAACACAGTTACCATTTCCTCTGTTCCATCGAGTATAGCTTATTATTAGTTCCATTTATTTATTATTTTTATTCTGCTAGTCTTTAAAATTAAATTGTATTATATTAAAAAAAAGGTTACAACTTAAAAAATGACTGAAGGGCACAATTTTTCCAGAAAGGCCTGACATCAACAATGACTTTCTCTGAGTCTGAGCAACGTAATATAAAGGCAATCTCATCAAAATTATAGATGTTCTTAGCCTCACTAGTATACTCTTGAATAAGATCAGCCAACTGAATAATATATATGATTAGCTTAAGATGCTTAGTTAAAGCTCTAAATTCTAACTTATATAACACTTACTCTATCAAAGTACATCATTAGCACTAAAGGGTATGGAGCTTAAGTGCATGGCAGTGCTCAATTTGTTTGCTATACTTTGATCTAAGCTCTGGATGGCATTGTAGAAACTCATACACTCAGTTCTCCCTTAAATGTGATGTACCTCCTTCAATTAGTGATTCACGCTTCTACAACAGAGTGCCATTGCCCAAACCAAGAACATGCATTGTTGCTGCAACTAGGAGCTCAAAATATGACAGTTTGTAATAATAGCTGCTTCCTCACCAATCATGGGCTTTAACTATCATTCTGCAACCTTTTTTATGGTTTTTTGACCCTTGATGCAGTGCTTTAAAGTTGGGTAAGGCACCTCACATACTGGAATAATGTGACTGATGCTCTGTGGGGTACTGATATTCTACTCACAGTAGTACTAGGCTCCTGCATATTGCATTTATGATTCTGAAGGAAGTTCTTTTACTGATATATTGTTTGGCAGGATTGATCAGGGAAAAAGAAAAACCTGATATGAAATTACCAGGTATGTTTGATAACCAAAGATTGCTCTGCATTATGTTATTCACTCTTCACTATGGTTTAATTCTGGAAAAAGGAAACTGCCAAGGTTGAGGTTGCTGTTAGGATTACCTATTGGATCACTCCTATTATATAACTGTGCAACAGGCAATAATATGATCAGGTTATTGTAAGTTCTTCTAAATGGGGAATAAATACTCAGAGTCATATTTATTAATTCCACTCAACCTTCCTAAAGCTAAGTTCTTATATTCATTCGTATTCTTACTTAGTCTTCCTAAGACCAATTTCTTTTGTTTACTTCTCGCTTATCCTATAAGGGAGATATCTTTGAGCTTGTTTTAGTTAAAGAGAGTAAAGGTGTTTTATATTCATAAAGTCATAAAGTTATATCTTAGGAAATAACTTAGATAGTTGCGTGAAGAACTAACTACCATGCTATATCTTTCTCCTTATATAGTCCTTCTCACAACTCACTTATAAATCAATAACTATTATGAGTCACAATTGTGACTCATATATTCGCATAACATAATAACCAGATGACCTCAAATAGGTCATGTGTGGAAACTCACATGACTTCTAAATAAGTCATGTGTGGAAAACAATTTATAACTCCATGAGTTATTATGTAATCAAACCAAATATAACAACTATGACTCATATGCATGTGTCATGTGTGAAACTCACATGACTTAATTGGTCATGTGCACGAAACTACTACAAACCTATGACCTCATAACTATGAGTGATGTGAAAACTCTTTTCTATGCTAGGTTTGTAATACTAGCTCCCCCTTCCTAATGTCTAAGTCCTATTAGGTCAATGGTCCATCATCTCTGTTTTCTGTCAATCCATTCAGGTATGTTGCCAACCTTTGTAGTTTCTGATAGTTCCTTTCCATTGATTCCTTCAGCAATTTGTTCTCCCTCTCTTGTATTTCCAATTTCTTGGTCGAAATCACCATCTTCCATTCCACCCATCCTCCTCTTATCTATTGGACCTTTAGCTTCCTCTCTAAATCTGTTTTTTCTTTCTGTAGAGTCCTTCCCATTCTTTCCCACATCTTTGCTTGTCCTTCAAAGAGTCTTTTGTCTATTCAAGACTTGTCCAACATTGTTTGTAGGTAGCCTATTTGATCATATAGGACTTTCATCATGTGTTGTTCCATGGAGTTGGTCCTTGACTTTGGTCATGGGGTTGTTGTTGCTGATCTTGGCAACAGTATATTGCCCACCTGATTATATATTTCTTTACAAGTGTATATATTGATCAGTTTCTGCAGGATTTCCTCATGTACCAGGCTCCCCCATGTCACCTTTTTTTCATTCTTGACCTTTGGCCAAGATATTTTGCCACCCCTTCATCTTATTTTTGTCCCTGAAAATTTCACATGACTTGTTGTTAGGAGGATGTTGTTGTCACATGGTGACGATGGTGGCATACATGGAGGTAGTGACATTGGTGGGAAAGTTGGTTCTTCCCATGTCGTTATAGGTGGGGACAGGGGTGGTGATGCTGAGGGTGTTTGGTGTTTTTCCTTTGGCCAATAATTGGCCCCATCTTTCTCCATGAAGTGTATTTGGCATCCATTATCAAAGCATCCAGTCCAGCTTCCCTGGTTGTACTTTTCTTGTTTGAGTGCAATTTGCATGGATCTGGGGAGGTCTATTAGATTGATCCAGTCTTTGTCGCTCATATGTTCTTCTTCCTTGACCAGCCTTTCCTGGGTTTTCTTGATGAAAGTGTTCAATTGCCTGTTTGGCATTACTAAAATTCTCAGCTGGGTACCACACTAAGTCGTAGTTAGGTGGATATCCTGTCCACTTGGCACAGTACTGTAGCTTACTGTAGTGTCATTGAGAGTCAACAATTTGATCAAGTTCGTAGTTGTTTTCTCCTTCCATCTTTAGAGGAGGAGGTGGTTCTTTTCGTTGTGAAGGTAAGGGATTGTTTTGATAAAGTTCAAGTTTGCTGATGTGAAAAACTGGGTGTTTGTTCTTCGCTGATAGGGAAAGTGCCAACTTTTATGCTTTTCTTCCCACTTTTTCTATTATTTCATATGGTCCCAGTTTCTTGTAGTCTAGCTTTTTGGATGGTCATGTAGTGTGAATGTCCTTGGCTATTAGCTAGACTTTGTCTCCTAATTCTAGTCTTGGATCTGGTTTTCTATGTTGATCAGGGTTTTCCTTCATTGTTTGTTGCGCAGAGATAATCTCTGTTCTGATTATATCATGTTATTGACTCATATCTTCTCTTTTCAATATTTTCATTATTGGCTCATGACCCATAGGTTCATTAATAGGGTGATATTTATAGTTCACATTGAATGGTGTCATTTTAATTGTTTCCTGTATCGAATTATTATAGGCAAATTCTGCAAAGGTTAGCCATTCTTCCTAATCCTTTTGAGAGTATTCCACATATACTCCAAGAAATTGGTCTAGTGAGCAATTTGTTCTTTCTGTTTGTCCATCTGTTTGGGGGTGATAGGCCATGCTTAATCTTCTATTAATGTCCAAACCTTTCGTTATTTCTTTCCATAAGTCCAATGTGAATATTCAACCTCAATCTGTGACAATGTCTTTTGGTAGCCCATGCAGTTTGAATAGTTTTTTTGTGAATAGTTACATGAATTGTGTTGTCTTCATGTCTTTACAACAGGGAATAAAGTATGAGATTGTGGTCATGCGGTCTACTACAACCCATATTGCATCATAGCCATTTGATTTTGGTAAATCCGTAATGAAGTCTATACTGATCAATTTCTATTGTCTCTCAGGGGTATCTAATGCGTGTAGTAGTCCATATGGTGCATGATGTATTGGTTTTATCCTTTGATCCATGTCACAGTTTTTAACATATTGTTTAATATTATTCCTCATTCCTGGCCAGTAGTAGGTTCATTGTACTAGGTCCATGGTGTTCACCACTCCTCTAGTACTGCTTTGTAGTACATCATGGTTTCGTTCTATCGCTTTTGTTTGAAGTGGTTCGTCCTCTGGTAGCCATATCTATCCTTTGTACCAAAGGCATCCTTCTTTCCATTCACATAGCCCTAGGGCTATTTTTGGAAATTCCTTGTCTCCTCTTTCAAGGGCTTGCCTTATTCTTCCCAGTTGTTGATTTTTTCCAGTTTTTTCTTTGATTTCTTCTTTAATGGTAGTTTCCATTTCCTGTAATTCTATGGTGTTGATTTCATCTTTTCCAGATTCATATCCTGCATCTATGAATGTTTCTTTTGGTAAGAGAATCCATTCTTTTTGGGTTTTTCTTTCATCATCACCCCCTGGGAGGTCATCTGACCTTCTGGTGAGTGCATCTGGTTTTCCTCCTTCCTTTCCCAGTCTATCTTCGATTTTGATGTTATACCAGCTTAATTCTTCACTCCATCAAATTTGCCCCCTCTTCAGCTCCTTTATAGTGGTGAACAGGACTAAGTTTTTGTGGTCTGTGAGAATTTTGACTATATGAGGGCTTCCTTCCACATACCTTCACCACTCTTTGAGTGCTTGCATTATTGCTAATAATTCTTTATCGTGAATGTCGCAATTGCATTCTGCCTTGATTATAGTTTTTGCCCAGTATGCTACCTGTTTCCATATTCTGTTTTTGTCTTATTGTGATATGATACCAGAACAGACATAGTTGGATGCATCTGTTTCTATTATTATAGGTTCATTTGGGTTGAAATGATGTAATATGGGTGTAGTGGTAAGTTTTTCTTTTAGTTCTTCAATGGCCTTTTGAGCTTTTTCTCCTCAGTCCTATTTCTGGTTTTTCTTTGTTAACTCATATAAGGGTTTGGCCATTCTGCTAAATCCGTCTATGAATCTTCAGTAAAAGTTGCAAAATCCCACGAAGGACTGTACTCCTTTGATCTTTTCTGGTGCTTTCTATTCCCTTATGGCTTCTGTTTTTACAGGGTCCACTTTAACCCCATCTTGATTAATGTTAAATCCTAGGTATTCAGTTTCTTTCTTGTAGAATTTACACTTTATCAATTTGAGTTTGACTCTGATTTCTTTTAACTTTTCTAATACCTTGTGAACATCCTTCTGATGCTGTTCTAAGGTATCAGAATAAATTAATAAGTCATCTAAGTAGGCGATACAAATAACATCCAGGTATTTGCTAAGGGCTCTATTTACCCATCATTGGAATATCGCAGGGGCATTTGCTAACCCAAATGGCATAACTGTATATTCATATAGTCCATACCTGGTTCGAAAAGTGGTTTTCCATTCATCTCCTATTCATATATGTATGTATTCATAGGTATCTTTGATATCTAGTTTGGTAAAATATTTGACTATTCTCAGGTGCTCCAAAGTGTCACTTATGAGGGGTAGTGGATATCAGTCTTTTTTAGATGCTGTGTTTAGTCTCCAGTAGTCCACACATAGTCTTAATCCCCTATCCTTCTTTTTGACAAATAGGATTAAAGCTCTGGCCAATCAGGAACATGGTTTGATCCATCTTCTATCCAGGGTTTCTACTAAGTAGCTTCTTAGAGCTTTTAGTTCTTTTTCCCCTAGTTGGTATAGGGTCATGAATGGAGCTATTTTTCCTTCTTCTAGTTCACTTTTGTGGTTCATATGTCTAAGAGAGGGTAAGTCTATCATTTTTTTTTCCTCAAAGAGTTCTAGAAACTCGAGGTACTCTTTTGGGACTATCACTTTTGCTGATTTATCCCTGCTTTTTTCCTGTTTTAGAGCAAGTTTGGTGCTAATTGTCATAGCTGATAGGGAAGTCTTATCTTCATTCCATCTTAGGATACCTGTCTGGTCTTTTTTTCAATACATTTTCCCAACTGCCCTAGCCAAAATGAATGATATATTGAGGTTTTTTTCTGGTAGTTCCTCTTCTTTTTTATCAGTACTACCAAAGCCAGCACTGCCCCAGTCTGTTTCTTTTATTTCTTGCACTTCTTGCAAGTCTATCATGACAATTTTTTTGATTATCAATTGTGTTATGCTATCTCCCATGCTAACCTGGTAGTCATTTTCTGATTGGTTCGCCAATAGTACTTAGATTTCACCTGTATAATCTACAGTGATAACTCCGGTATTAATGGTTAGGCCTTTCCTGGTCGCTAATCCACTTCTTGGTGCAATACGAGTATAGGTATTCTTAGGATGTCCTATGGTAATCCCTGCTTCAATAAGCTTTTGTCCACATGATGGGACAACTACTTCTGCTATACTGTGTAAGTCATGACCTGCAACCAGATGCAATCCTCTCATTGGTATTTTCACATTCTTTTCTAATCTCTTGATAACCACCCTTTGGCTTTCCTGGTTATCCTGTCCACTGGTGGGGACTATATATTGAAGCCGGCTTTCCAGTTCATTCAAGTTTTCTCCCCTATTGATTGGTAGAATAGAACTGTCTAGATTTTCTCATATGGCTTGTGCCTCTGGTACTGCATATACTGTTGGAGAACTGTCTAGGCATGCAGCCTTGCACCTTTCACCATTGAAGGTGACTTTTCCCTTTATCCAGTCAATCCTTGGTATATGGCTCTTTAACCACGTCATTTTTAGGATTAATTCATTTTTGACAAGTTTAGCTACAAACAAGGTAGTCTTCTCTCTGTAGTTCTCTATGTGTATCCATAGTTCTGCGGTCTGAGTGATAGGTCCTGCTTCCAAAATAGTACCATCTATTGTGTATATGTCTCTTGATTTTCCAATTTTCTTTAGGGGTAATTTGTGACTTATAGCAAAATTATAGTCTATAAAGTCTTCCATAGCTCCTGAGTCAATGATGGCATTTGTTGTTATTTTCTCTTTTTGTATTGTATAGCTGTACTTTGATCATAAAATGATCCGATTCATAGTTTAAGAGTTCAGTGTGACTTCTCATTGAGCATTATAATAGGGGCACCCTAAGGGAAGATGGATCCTGAGTTCCCGACCACACTGAATAGACTCAAAGATCAAAAGCAATAATCAACAGTAGAGTAAAGAAGAATCAAAACAGTAAAATTTACTATCATTAAATCACAGCTTCACTCAGTAAGTTTCTTGAGAGATAGCTGATTCCCAGAGTAGAGTGAGACTTGCATATAGTTTAAGTAGAATATCATATACTGCCAGTGCCCACCCATCACTACTCTAACTGAACCATGAGCACACCCATCTCCTCTAGGCTGACCAACACACACTACTAAGGATATTATTACTTTATGGGTGTTGGTCCACTCTAGGTAAATCTCCTTCCAACATTAAGTATGTCATGCACTGCATCTCTAATGTGGCCACAGGAGAAAAACTCTTCATATTGTTGACATTTAGTGGCAAACTAACATGCAACTGAGGAGACATACCACTGACGAACTCTCATACCTATATGCACTTCATGTATGTAAGCCTTTAGTAGACATTGCTTTCATGATTGAGCTCAACCTTCTACTTTATTCTAATCAGGTCTTTGCCTGATAGGAAAGTCTACTTAGCTCCCCCAGTAGGGTACCTTGGTGATTGGCTTGGTGGGCACTACTCACAGTCAACTCCCCAAAAGTACCCCTACTGTGATAACCATCATGCTTTTAGAGTTCTCAAACAACCCCAATAGTCTTACAGCGATTGGGCACAGGTTGTGTCTATGTTCAATTCACCTCCACGGAGATGCTTCATTATCTTCTCGGCCAACCCAGGACTACCTGGGAGGCTCTAGACTACCCTTTCGGTATTGCCTGAGTAACTCCTTCAGACCTTGTCCATTTTGTACATATTTGGTACCAGAAGATAGCCCTTCTTCTGGAGTACGCCCTATGACTTCTCATATATCCTACAGACAGCATCCAGTAAGAGGGACCGTGACAACCTATATGGTATTGCAAGAGTACCTCCACTCAATTCCTTTTACTAGGAAGGGAGCAACTCAACAACTATAAAGCCATGATGTGCGGTCCTTACACTGAGACTGCAGGGGAGTGTTAAGAATACCTCTGTAAAATCCTGGAGTATTTGGAGCCCTGTAGCTCCTCCTATAGCCCCCCAAAGGATACCAAGTATGTACACTTTGGATTTCACCAGTGTGCCCAATCCTTATAGTATCGCCCACTGCCCCAAGTAAGTAACTCTATGTGCTAGGTAGGGTAACTTGGGTGCCATATCACAGTAACTTAGACCTTATGGTAGGGTAACTTGGACCTCATGTCAGGCTAACTCAGGCCTCATCACATGAGCCTTTCCCAAACCTGCCTTCAATACTATAATCTTATAGCATACATAATTGTCCACTATAGTGAGCCAAACTACCCTTACCCATTGACCTCATGGTCTCCAGTATGGTTGTAAGAAGAGCTTACTGTAAGACACTCTCTGGTGGGTCATTACAAGTGTAATGAGCGTAATTGTGATTTTTTGATGGTTTTCAACTCTTTATCCCTCACACCATCTCTTACTGGGGAACTTCGTCATTTAAAGTTTCCTCAGCCTCTCATTCTTTTGTTTCCCCCTCTATACTTCTCACCTGGATATTCTTGACTCGGCAATCTCTTGTGAAGTGCCCCTTATTTCCATATTGGAAACACTATTTTTCCTTTCTCCTTTTCTGCAATTCATTGTTGAGTAGTCTCTGGAGTTTCTTGACGCTTGTTGCATCCAGATCCATCAGTTCTCCTCTGGAAACCATGCCAAGAATACCTCGGAATGTGCCATTAGTATTCTTTGGTGCTGCTGGCACATGTATTTTACTACCCCTATTCTGGAGATACCAGATAGTAGCTAGTTTGGTTTCTTTTTCTATTGTCTAATGTGCTAGGTGTTTCACTAAATCTGGTTCCTGATCTCTATGTCTGTACTCATCCTGCAGTTTCTTTGTCATTCCTATGAATAATCATTCCTTAGCTATTGCTTTGTTCAGGTTGGTCTCTGTTGATGTTACTCTGAATTTATTCCAATATTCTGTCCTCAACATTGTCCCTTGGGTCAGTTCCCTCAATTTTGTTCTTGCTTCCCCCTGAGGGTCAATTGCTCCAAATTGAGTATTTAGGGTCGCTTTGAATTCTCACCATGTTCTCCAAGTTTCCTCTACAGTTCCTTCTGTATAAGGTGTGAGCCAGCTACTGGCATCTCCTTTTAATAGGCTTGATGCATGAATAATTTTTTCTTCGTCATGTCCCTCAGTCTATCCTACTGCTGTACAGTAAACTTGCAGTTGAACTAACTAATTTCCTAACTTGCTTCGATGAGCCAAAAATGTCTCTAGTTCTTTGACCTCAGGTCTTTAGGTACCTCCTCCCATGGCTTGTATGATTTGTTGGAGTTGTTCTAGTGTTCATTCTGGTATAGGGAGAACTTCAGCTACTGCTGCTGCAGCCCCTCAGGCTCCCCCTCCTTGTCCTGTTCCACTCATTCTTTCATCTCTTATTTCTGTAGTGGAGGTTGATCCTTCCCTTCACCTGTCTTTAGGTGTAACTGGGCTTGCTACTCTTCCTCTTTCAGAAGTAGTTCTCGAAAGTGCTTGTGTGACTTCTGGAAGTTCCAAGAATTAGTCTTCATATTCAAAATCTGTGTTGTCATTGGGTGTTGCTTAGGACTCAACCAAATGTTAGGATCACCTATTGGATCACTCCTATTATATAACTGTTCAACTGGCAATGATATGATCAGGTTATTGTAAGTTCTTCTAAATGGGGAATAAATACTCAGAGTCATATTTATTAATTCCACTCAACCTTCCTAAGGCTAAGTTCTTATATTCATTTGTATTCTTATTTAGTCTTCCTAAGACCAAGTTCTTTCATTCACTTCTCCCTTATCCTATAAGGGAGATACCTTCGGGCTTGTTTTAGTTAAAGAGAGTAAAGGTGTTTTATATTCATAGAGTTGTAAAGTTATATCTTAGGAAATAACTTAGGTGGTTGCATGAAGACCTAACTACCACATTGTATCCTCCTCCTTATATAGTCCTTCCCACAACCTGCTTATAAATCAATAACTATTATGAGTCACAATTGTGACTCATACATTCATGTAATATAATAACCACATGACCTCAAATAGGTCATGTGTGGAAACTCACATGACTTCTAAATAAGTTATGTGTGCAAACAATTTATAACTCCATGAGTTATTGCGTAATCAAACCAAATATAACAACTATGACTCACAAGTGTTTGTCATGTGTATGAAACTATTACAAACCTATGACCTCATAAATATGAGTCATGTGAAAACCCTTTTCCATGCTAGGTTTGTAACAGTTGCTGTAGCTTGATCTTCATAGATAATTATTGTTTAGCTCACATGCAGGCCAATATCAGCAAAAGAAAATCTGGCACCTGAAGCATGGGTATTGCATGCTCATACAAGCTGCATTTCTCATGCGCCTGGTATGCCTGGTACATCCTGAGTTTGGATGTACCACCACATTGCACCTGGTGCCTCCTGAGTTTGTGTTGAACACTCAGTTGCATCCTGAGTTGGGAAGCTACACTCAGTTATGCCTAGTGCATTCTGAGTTCTGCAGGGATGCTTGCTTGACTCCTGAGTTTGGATTGGATACTCAGTTGCATCCTGAGTTTGGAAGCTACACTCAGTTGAGCCTAATGTATCCTGAGTTCTGAAGGGATACTCTGTTAACTCTTGAGTTTGGATTGGACACTCAGTTGCATCCTGAGTTCTGCAGGGATGCTCACTTGCCTCCAGAGTTTTGATTGGACATAAGGTTGCAGGCAGCCACATATTAGCCACTGACTGTGAAAGCTAAACCAAATTAGGGATGAAAAAAGGAGAAGACTCAAATAGCATATTATCTTGTCAAATTGAGTAATGCTGGAGCAAGGTTTGATCACCCAAGCACATAATTAACAGTAGGTTAACAAAAGTTAATTCTGCTTAACAGGAGTTGACATGATCTCCTTTGCCACTTTTTGTTACATTGTAGACTCTATGGGGATTAGTTGTCTGGAAATGGAGATTAGTACCATGTATAGAGATCCTCAATTTGATGAAATAATACAGTACATTGATATCCAAGTCTATTTCATTCCCATAACTCTGAAGGGAGCAAATATGACAGTTGGATTCATTGTAAAAACAAGTGATATTTGTGATATCTTAGGTAACACAGTGTGTTATGTTTTCATACATGCATTTTCTGATCATTCTTTTTAGTTACATTGAACATCTACATCTACTATTAATTAATCCTGCAAACTCTAATCTAGTAACATCAAATACCAATATCTTGACACCCTGATATCCTGATGTGATGTCAGAGTCATAGTTGTAAGGTAACCTTCAGCTAACATCTAGCACAGTTCCTCATGGTATCACTGGCTCTTATGGAAATAGTCTTTATTAGTGAATTTCTGCTAAGTTTAAGGACAATTATCTCAACAACCAGATATCTGCTCACATCTCTCAGACATGTTTCCAAATTCTCTTGATGCCAGCTTTCCAACAGCACCTCCCACAACCTCCTAGTATCAGTCTCCAGCAGCCTACATGCTGCTACAGAACTGGTCTTTACTGGTAAATTTCTGATAACCTTGAAGACAGATATCTCGATGCCCAGACATTCACATGTACCCATCAGACATGTTTCTGAATCCTCCTAGTGCTAGCCTTCAAACGGCACCTCTTATGTCATCCTGGCATCAGTCCCCGCCAGGCTACAGGCTGCTATAGAAATGGTCTTTACTGGTGAATTTCTGCTAAGCATGAAGACAGATATCTCGACACCCAGATATTTGCTCGCACTTGTCAGACATGTTTCTGAATCCCCTCAATACCAGCCTTCCAACGGCACCCCCCACAACCTCCTGGCATCAGTCCCTGCCGAGCTACACGCTACTATAGAACTGGTCTTTAGTAGTAAATTTCTGCTAGTTTTGAAGACAGATATCTCAACACTCAGATGTTCGCTCACACCCATGAGACATGGCTCAGAATCCCCTTGATGCCTGCCTTCCAATGCCACCTCCCACGTCCTCCTGGCATCAGTTCCCACTGAGCTACAGGCTACTATGGCAACAGTCTTTACCAGTAAATTTCTGCCAAATTTGAAAACAGATACCTTGATGCCCAGCCATTTGCCTGTACCCATCAGGCATATTTCAGAATCCCCTCAGTGCCAGCCTTCCAACGGCACCTCCCATATCTACCTGGCATCAGTTCCCGCTGAGCTACATGCTACTATAGAAATGGTCTTTACTGGTGAATTTCTGCTAATCTTAAAGATAGATATCTCGACACCCAGATGTTCGCTTGTGCCCATCAGACATGTTTTGGAATCCCCTCAATGCCAGCCTTCCAACGCCCCCTCCTACGGCCTCCTAGCATCAGTCTCCGGGAAGCTATAGCCTGTGAAGGAACTAGCATTTGTCTGTTAAAGGAATGCTTATGTAAAATCTATCTTGCTTATGTATACTAGTTAAAAATTTATATAGAATAGATGAAATTGACATAGTTTTACTAAAAGAAACTTTGTGACCTAAGTCCTATATATGGGTCACACTACTGGTATGCTAGTGTCAGGAGTTTGGAATTTTAGATGCTCTGCTCAGATGTTATTATGATGTACTCGCTTAGGACCAGACGACCTTAAGATGCAATAGGTGATAACTAGATGTCATCAGGATGCAACCATGAAGTGTCAGGCATTATCAGGGTACACCAGGCATAGGGGTCCATGTCCAGTTTCTGTCCAGACGCACTCAGTGCATGCCTCAATGTCAGGACACAATCTTACTTCAATATCCCATCCTGGTTAACAGTTATCATTATGTGCATCCTGTGCATCAGATGTACAGGATGCAGCTGGTGCTAAATATTATTTTTGCTGATGAAGCCTCCTGGCTCACTATGCTAGGCACTCACTATGGTATAGAGAACATTAAAGGAAAATGCAGGAGAGTGAAGGAAAGTACCAAAAGTTAGATAGAAGTGTGGGCAAGTACAGAATTATCTGGAAGACAATTGAATGGAAGATAGTGGCCTGCTAGGGCAGATGGTATATTACTGTTAGAAATTGTGGTCACAGTCATGCTCTGATATTCTCTCTTACTGCAGTCACCAGTGACCCCTCATAACTGCCTGTATCACCCCCTGTCCCCTCTTAATATTTGTGCTTCTCTTTCTTCTTCTTCCCCTCTTTTTGCTTTCTTTCTCTCTTAACTCTTATCTCTCTTATCTCTTTATCTAATAAGCAATGGCAGTCATTTTATTCCCTTTGGAGACTGCTGTCCTCTCAAGCTTGTGATACCACTCACTTCTATCTATAAACTCATGATACTTCTCAACAGGTTATGAGCCTAGGATTGAGGCAATAAATTCCACTATGTTTAAATAAATACTTTACTCCAGTCTTCTCTCCTTTCATCTCCCCTCCCTTTTCTTTTCTTTTCCTATGCTGCAAGGCCCCTCAAGTTTCTCCTTCTAGTGAGACCATCAACTATGTGGAGCATCTGCTATCACCACTTCAAAGTACAGTCCCCTACTTGCCTCAATCTTCCTTACTGTATGAGCTTCCTGCTTGGCAAGATCAAACATCTATAATGACCAATTCAAGTAGTATAAGGAAATGCTATTCCTCAAAGCATGTGGGCAATATCCCATACTTGGATTATCTAAACTACAATGTTTGGTTCCTGAATGCTGTCATTGACCTGCATGCCATCAAGGACTATGGCCTTGTCACATGAGAAGTCAAACAACCAGAACCTCATGAGGATAACTCCAATAAAGATAAAATACTCAGCTATCAAGTCCTTGAGGCCAAGGTCAAAGTCTTTCTGTTGACCAACTGTTCAGTATTAGCAAAGAGATATTTGACTGGAATCAGGACTGCATATGAGATGTGGCATATTCTGAAGAAACACTTTGACAGTACAGCCTCAACTAAAGGAAAACTGACCATTCAAAAGCAGTTCTACTTGACTAAACCTATTGTTAGTCAGCCTCTAAATAACTTTATCTGTCAAGTCCACTCAATTCAGTACCAGCTCATCAGCACCAATCATGCTATTGATGACGAAAGCTTCAAGGACAACATCATTGCATCTCTTCCTCCCACTTACAACATGCTCATTGAGATTCTTCAGGAACAGACAGGCACTCTCTCAATTGCAGAAGTTATTCACAAGGTACTGCAAGCTGAGATGGCGAAATCTCAGAAAATCGATAGAGAACCAGCCTCTACCAGTACAATAAATCATTCCCTAGAAGGGGAAGGTCTTCTCAGCATCAGCATTACCCAAAGTCTTTCGGAACCTACAGGCATGCATGTCTTCCTCACATTAAGTCCAACCTTCAAGGTTAGAACTGAAGGAGTCCCTACAACTGACCTTTTCAGGGAAACTGCAATAGATGTGGCCAGAGATGTCACAAGGCAGTTTCCTGTGTACTGGCATAATCATGCCTCTCTCCTACCTTTTCCGCTACACCGAATCTCCAATGCTTCTCATGTAGAGAGATTTTCCATGCAACTAAGCTGTATCTTCACTCTACTCTTAGTCAATCTCAGGCCACTAGAGGATAAACATACTTTGAGAAATGGCTGTCTACATGTAGGAGCAGTAATGGCAGTACAATGACTGCCTCTGCAATAAATAAGCCCAGAGATAAGTTAATAGAACAATCAAGTCAACTCTGCCTAGCCAACCACTCTACCTATATCAATACCAACCCCTCTACTCCTTTATATAGTCAAACAAATTCTGTATTACCCTCTAACTCTATCTGTCATTGAAAATCCTACTATATCCTCACCTTTCATGAACATACTCAGTAGTAGAACTGCTGAAGCATAAAATCACTTTGCTGGACAATGCTCACTCTTTCACTGGATACTTGATTCCACAGCATCACACCATATCTGCAATACTAAGGCTAACTTTGGTACATTAAGAAACCTTCCTCAAATGGTTAGGATTCACCTTGGAAATAAAACATCTGTATTGGGAAGGAAAGGAGGTCAGATAACCTTGTATGGCTTAATTCTGCAGGCTCTATATATCTCAGAATTTCAGCTATTTCTTGTCTCTCTTGGTGAGCTTGATCAAACTGGGTTAAAAGCGGTATTCATGAATAGTCTATACTAAATATGGAAGACTGACTCCAGTAGGCAAGATACTATTGTTCTTCAAGCTTGCTATACTGATAGGCTCTAAGTCATAACTCACCCACTCTACCTATCTGACTCTGAAGCTATTAGATAAACTAAGGATATGGGTACTACTCTGATATCTACACTTGCTGGCTACCAGTACTCTGAGAAGGCTGAGACTCTCTTACATAAACACCTTGCATACCTCAACCATCCAGCAGTCCACCATGTCGTAACAAGCAACTCCTATATGCATGGTGCAGATGGAAACTAGCCTGGGGAGGTACCATGCTCCATATGTATTTTTTCTAAACACTACCAAACAAGGAATCAAGAGCAAGCAAAGTGGGCTGGCTCACCCTTTGAGTTAATTCACTCTGATAGCTGTGGTCCACTACCATTATCTCATGGTAGTGCAAGATACTATATCATCTTTATCACTGATCTTATAAGATATACCATTGTTTACTTCTTGAAAGTCAAGCAAGGAGAGGAGTAAAGAAAGCGCTTTGAAAACATGCTGAACTACATGGATACACGGTTCTCTGAATTTAAGGTGAAGCAATTTCGCTCTGATAATGGAAAGGGTGAGTATGACAATTTCCCTTTTAAGGAATTGCTCTCAAGCAAGGGGATCATCTTTCAGCCTTCACCACCCTACACAGAATACAAAAATGATGTTTTACAATGCATGATACAGACATTAAATTCATGCACTTGCTCCATGCTAATTGATGCCATTCTGCCAATTATCTTCTGGTCAGAGTCAGTAAATACTACCATATACCTAGATCATCGATCACCTTCCTCTGCTCTTGAGAGCAAGACACCACTTGACGTTCTTGACCTAGCAGAGTCGATTCCCTTAGTACACCTTTGTTGATTTGGCTGTATTGCCTATTATCATATACTAGATGAAACCTGAAAGGCCTTACTCATCAAGTACACTTCAAGATCATAGTTGTGCATGATGGTTGGGTACTCTGAGTCAACAAAAATCTGGTGACTATTGCACTTCATGCCAAATAGTAGCCACTGTCACCTGATTTACAGCTCTGATATTGTTTTTGTTGAACATGAGAATGTGATAAAGTGGCAACCAGACAATGAGCAGACATCACAAGCAGGGTCACTATCTCCTGTATATTTTGCTCCAATCCCACCATGTACAAATGAATGACCCATCACTCCTCAAGTAGAGATCAACCTCTTTTTAAAGGTACCAGTTTTAGGAGAAGAGACCATGGAAACTACCTCCCTATCAGAAGCTCCCTCTATGACTGTTGAGCTATTGCAGGTGGAGTAATGCAGGTGGATTGGATCTTCTACTCTTATTGCTTCTCTTTTTATAGAGATATGTGTTTACCCTTCCTTTTACTTTTCTTGCATCGCTTGTCTATCACCCCATCTTGTGAGGTTTGAAAACAGTTCTTCTATCTAACCTCTTAGAATTGTCCTTGTACATTCACAAGAGTGCTCTCTCTCACTTTGGTTCTCTCTCTGGCTCTCTCTCTGGCTCTCTCTCTGGCTCTCTCTCTGGCTCTCTCTCTGGCTCTCTCTCTGGCTCTCTCTCTGGCTTTCTCTCTGGCTTTCTCTCTTGCTCTCTCTTTCTGACTCTCTCCCTCTTTCTTGTGTGCTGCACAACTGCAAATTTACAAGCTGCAGGTTGATCTCTCCCTTTCTCTCTCTCTCGTGCCCTATGACCATATATCTACAGTACATAGACGTGTCTCTGTCTCTCTCTTTAGGTGCTATGATGGTTGCTATATATGTCAAAGGCAAATAACTGGCTCTCTCTCTTTCTCGCCTCTGTATCTCATGACTCCACATATGAAGGTTAAAAACTAGTTTCTCTCTTTCTCTTGTTGCTTCTTCACTATGTATAGGAGATACATAATCTCTTAGTCCTATGCCTTTACTTGCTTAGTACTTTACTTGAGAATTGTCTAACAAGAACTGTCATCCTAGTTGGTGATACTTCTCAACCAAGTCTGAATAGCCTTCCGAAATGTACAATACCCTGAGAGATACCAATGAAAGCTGTACCACTAACTTCTCCACTACCACTAGTAGTGGAAGCCTTTCCTAGAAATAGTAGGGTCCTATAGCCATGGAAGAAGTCTAAGGATATGAAAAATTACAATATTCTGAAGTGTGTTCATGAGGAGATTGCATGAGACCAAGCTGGATGACAACCACTTGTGAATGAACTGGAAGTAGGATCTGCTCTTATGGCTGATATTAGGAGAATACTGAATGGGAACTCTGGTAAAGAATCAACAAGCTTCTATCAAGCTATTCATAGACAAAATACATCACTCTAGATTGATGCTATGAACAATGAGATCAACCCACTACCGGAGAATATGACCTGAACTGGTATCTCACAAGCAGACATAAAGAATACAGATACTAAGACAATTAGCTCCAAATACATGTTCTGGACAAAGCTCTATCCAGACAATAGTATCTGCTACAAGGCAAAGCTTATTATTAAAGGATACCAGCAATGTCGAAGAATAGACTATAATCTACTCTATGCTCCTGTCAGCTGACTAACAACTCTTCCTTATCTCCTTGCTGTTGCATCTCTTCGAAGATTAATTATTGATCACATTGATATCATAACTGCCTTTCTGAACCCAGAAATTGACAGGCAAGATTTCTTCATGCACTTGCCTGATGGATTCAAAGACCTTCGACCTGAGTTAGAGTACTCTATAGTGAACCTCAAGATAGCTCTCTATGGCTTGAAACAAGCTTCTGGCCTCTGGTATAAGGCAATCGACTCTCTGCTTGTATCAATAGGATTTGGAAAATCAACTGCAGAACCAAACCTTTACTTAAAATCAGATTTCTATATCCTGCTTTATGTGGATGATATGCAGATGGCCTATTCTGATATAAAGATTGCTAATAAGATTAAGGGCTATCTGAACAACGCTTATAAAATGACTGACCTAGGTGCTGTTTGATACTTCCTTGGCCTAGAAGTTGAATAATATCATGATGGCTCCTATGCTATATCACAAACCTGGTATATAGAGTTAGTACTATGGAAGTTTGACATAGATCATGCTAATAGTGTCTCAACCACCTTGTTTAAGGAAGTTAGGCTCTCTGAATTCTCCACCAACAAAACCATTGAGTAGCATCCTTATATCCAATGCATTGGAGTAGTTCTCTACATCTCACTTTAAACATAGCTAGATATTACCTTTGCAGTCTCCACACTTAGTAGATACTGCTCCAATCTACATACTATGTATCAAACTGCCATTAATCATGTACTCCATTACTTGAAGCAGACTACCCACTTCAAAATTCATTTTCCTACCAACATTGCCATACCGATATTGGAAGGCTATACTAATACTGACTGGGTAAATGATAGAGCAAATTGAATGTCAGTTGGTACCTACATCTTTAAACTAGGTGGGTCCCTATCATGGTAGTCAAAGAAGTAATCAATAATTGAAACATCAACCTTAGAGTCAGAATACTCAGCCTTTCTGCAGGAAGTTAAGTAGGCACTCTGACTACATCAACTCCTTACTGACCTGAACTAGGAATCCACTGATGCACCTACTCAATCATTCAAAAGGCCAGCGAACATCAACCCACACCCTGAGGAGCAGGCTAGATATTCAACTACTCTTACCTTACCAATGACAATATATACTGACAGTGAGAGAGCTCTCCAGACAGTAAAGTGTGCAGGTGTTATTGCCCAGAACAAGCACTTTGATATCTACTTATTCAAGTCACATGAGGTCCAGCAGGAGAGAATTGTCAACTTTACCTACATCCTCAGCCATAGCAATACTGCCAATGGGCTTACGAAGGCCCTTCCTGAAACCACCCATTATCACTTCCTCACTATGGTTGGTATTCAAGTCCAGCTATAACCAGCTTACTGCTATATCCTTCTTGTTGTTTTTCCTTTTTCTGCCTCTTCTATACTCCTTTACCTTCTTTTCTTTCCTTTACCTTCTTGGTCTCCTACCAAGGGCCTAGACAGTTGACCTTGTAGTCAGGAGAAATGGAGAGCATACCTTTCCCATCTGAGACAGTTTAGATTAGGGGTTTTACTGGTGCTCAATGATGTTCAGGACTCAAGTTGTATATCTCCAATCAGTGGTTTTATTGGTACTCAACAATGTTCAGGACTTGGGTTGTGTATCGCCAATCAGGGGTTTTACTGGTACTCAACAATGTTCAGGACTTAGGTTATGTATCTCTAATCAGGGGTTTTACTATGCTTGTCGAAGCATGGGAAGTGTTGGAAATTGCGGTCACAGTGGTGCTCTGATATTCTCTCTTAACTCTTATCTCTCTCATCTCTTTATCTACTAAGTAATGGAAGTCATTTTACTCCCTTTGGTGACAGCTCTCCTCTCAAGCTCGTCATACCACTCACTTCCATCCATAAACTCGTGATACTTCTCAACAATTACCAAAGAGAGGTTCTGAGGTTAGATTGGATGATATATGTATCACTCTATTTTCCGTTAGTTAGTTTTATGGTTAAGGTATTTTTGATTTTTCCAGTTTACCCTACCAATATTATTATTTCTTTCCTAATGTTTCCAAGTTTCTTTAGTAAAGAGGAAGAAGGTTGGGAATTAAAAATTATCATTTGTCGGATATGACTTTGGAAAGAAAGTACTACTAGTAGTAATGAATGCTGTAGTTGTATAACTGCAGTTGAGTTGTAGTGATCACTCTGTATGGGAAATTACCAATTACCATATCACATTTGGTGTTCACTTGCTCCATTATATCTCCAGGGTACAAAGACAAGTGAATTGGTCTTTAGGAAGAGGTTACTGCAAGGCCAGACCTCTAGAGATCAATTGCCTTTTAGACTTACTATATGTATATTGATCAGGAAATTTTACCAATGTAGTCTCCCTTGGAGCTTTTATTGTGAAATCCTATCTGCATAATTTTGCTCGTCTTATTTCTTTTTTAACCTATTTGATCCAATGATATATTGACAACAACCAACCCAAGCCCCTAGGCAACAGATACTCTGCATATTCAGTTCATCCAGGTCCTATTTCTAGCCAAAAGGGTTTTGGTTCTGAGAGATTAGTTAGTGTACAACATTATTCTGTTGGTCCCCAAGTTTTCTCACAAAAGATCACTCATGTCAATGATCGTTCCGGCAGAGTCTGAGGGCTAATCAGACCTTGGCTTGCTTTCCTACGATACTGGTAACTTGTTGAAATTAACGATACTTCCATATCACTGCAAAGTTGGTAGGGGTTACTAGAGAAAGAGAGATGTTAGAGGATTAGTGTGTTTGGGACATTGTTTGATATATCACGCTAAAGGATGCAAGGAAAAAGTATTAGTTAATTAGGAAAGGAATTATGGCTGTAGCAGACATGTTTGGCAGGTTTCGGGAATTAGCTTTGGGTTAAGGATGTCATAGATTAGAGTTTATTTGAGGATGAGATGTTTTGGTGTCAGACTATGGTAGTGAGGAAACAGATAGGAAACAGATAGGAAACAGGTAGTAAATGGTTAGGAAACGCAGGAAGAAGCAGGAAGGTATTGGGACTGTCGGAGAACAGTCAGAGAAATAGGAGAATGTTTTAGGAGAAGTTTGAAGGAGCTGATCGGGGGAATTTGTGGAAGACTGGGAGAGAGCACAGAAGTCACTATGGATGAGGTTGAGAGAAAAAGTTGTTAAGTGACGATTGGTTATATAAAGGACACCTCCGGTAGCTTAGACAGAACAAGATACCAGACAATGAGCGAAGAATTTCCTGCATGATCCTACCTAATCTTTTTATAACTTACCATGAAAACTGGAATAATCGGACCAAGTGCAATGTAGTTAGAGTAGCCACCCCCCCTCTGGTAAGACTTGGATTTTTTTTTATATTTATTTTAACTCTCAGAGGGGTTGAGCAGCTCTTCTTTTCAAGTGTTTTTCACCCCTTTTTTTCCATAGTAGGGAATTCTCAACTAGATAGCACACTGTTCGATTATTCCAGTTCTTAAGGTACTACACTCCTTTCTCTGGCCCTCTGAAGGCCCAATGCGACCCAACCTATCAGGTCCTCCTTATCACAGATTTTAATTTCAATTGATCTTAACTTAGCAAGTGGAAGATAAAGAGAAATAGATACAGAATCATTATTGTATCAAGTTTTTAAAGCAAACAAACTCCACAAAGAAGCAAGGGTTGGAAGTTAACTTAGCTGCTCACCATATATCGTGAGACGATTGGAACGTTAGTCAAACAGGCGAAACGTTGGTCCAACATCAGCACAGTCCCATGGTTGATACAGCACATGGAACGTTGGTCAAACTGCTTGGAATGTTGGCCAACCAGATGTATCTACACCATTCATTCGCATATGTTTTGTGGAGGTATTGTGAGACGTTGCCTTGTCTCCTGGCGAGAAAGGAACGGAAGAGTTTTTCTTTGGCACGTGCTTTTGTCATTAGTTTAGATGTCTTTATAAGTCCTGTTTATTTCCATTAGTTCTTAAGTCTTTTCGTTGTCATCACTCTTCATTGTTCTTAAGTCAATCATCAGTCAATCAATTAAGTTCACTAGTCGATCATCACTGCCTGTCGCTATCTTCTGTTATCTTTTATTCTTCTCTGTTCTTCGCTATTATTATTCTTAGGTATCCTATATATACATCCTACCGGTTTACGTTAAAACAATGGATACCTCTGAGCCCATTCTGCTCTGTGATAAGCCTTATTTCTTCAAAGCAAGTACGTGCTCTGCTATTTCCCAAACTCCAAGCATAAAATATGTGCAATGCCCATAACATTTCCCGTCCCGAGGCCTCTGATGGCCAAAATCAACAGCCATAAAAATAATGCCCAAATATAAACGCCTGGCGCCAAAGAATTAGAGAAAAAGAAACTAAAGCTATTTAAGCGACTAGTATCGCGAGGTGTCTTTCACTCCTCTGAGCAAGGGCTCAGCAGGTGTCGCACATCCATACAAGATAGGGGCCGTGCCTCAGCAGACACTCAAAAAGAGCCCTAAAGTGAAGGATAAGATATAAGAGGTCTTTTGAGAGAGAGCAATTGAGTGAGCCCAGAGTTCCAAAAACATTTTGGATCTCGGGGCATAGATGAGGTTTCTCTGTTGGAAGTTGTTCAGAAGAATGAAACATCCACCTACACTCCAAGATTGATCAACAGCAATTCCAGGTTTTAGGGGTCTTAGACTTACCGATGATAATAACAAGTATGGAGTTGAGTCTGCCTCGGTCGCTCCCAAGTATGATCCCACCAACAAGGAAAGAAGCCACTGGTAACCAAGCTGAGTGTCCTAATTTGCTGATTCTCTCTTTCCACGATCGAACCTTTTCGTTCAAATCTCCAAGGGCCGCTATAACATTTTCCATGATTTGGGCACTCTTTTCAGAGGACTCAGTTACGGTTTGATGAGCATCAGCGAGCTCTTCGTATATGATCGAAATTGCGCCAAATTTCTAGTGTATGCCACAGATTAGATCCCAGTATAATAGTCATCCCTATTGAACCAAGCCTAACATTGCGTTATTTTCTGCGAGATCGTCGAGCTCTCTAAAATTTGCTAAAGACTGTTCTTGTATGGAATATATGTGATCAAAAGGACACTGCCGTTCAGATTTTGGTGCGACCAGAGCTGTTCAATGGTTTGGCGGCGGAGAAATGACTTCCCTGTTGAGAGGATCCTGTTTATAGCAATGATCAGATCATAGAGCCCTCCCGACCGAGCCTTATTGTTCTCGATTGAGGCGCCAGGCATGTAGTGTAGGTTTTTAAAATAGATCCGGCACTCGAGAGATAAACAGAGTATCATCCAAGAGCCTCGACAACAATTGCCCGCAATCCACTCCTCTCTCTCGTCACTGGTAGAGCCTTCCCATCCCTGCCAGGCGGCGGCTTCCCCATTCTCTCCGAAAGCTCATCCTTGTCGCCTCTTCCCCTTGGACAATACTCTGCCAAGCAAGTACCCCAGTGCCCCTACCCCCCACATTAGGCACATTCTTAACACCCTACTTCCCCCCATCCCGGCCGAGCACCCAATCACCGCCCAACCGTTTCCACAGCCCAATCAAGAAACTCAAGCACTACGCGTACAGCCCTGGCATCACTGCAGTGAAAAACACGTCAGCATCAATACCCGACATTGGAATGTTAGTCAGGCTCCAGGAAATAGTCAGCTCATGCTTACTACGCTTCCCCAAGTACTCGTGTACATGGGCGAGAATTGGAGGTGTGGACTGCTGTGAGTCCTATCTATCAAATTCACTTTATATGTCAGAGACTCCGTCCGCTCCCTTACCAATGGTGGAAGTCGGATGTGAGAACCACCGGCATAGAGGTCCTCACTTCTTCCTTCTTCTTCCACCCCTACCCCTTCAGGATGCGCAATCTGCCCGGCAACCCGTGCATATAAGGCCTCCCCGGGAGGCGTCTTTGGGGGTGGAAAACGGTAGAGCTCCTTCTCCACCTCTCACTACGGAACCTCTCGGGAGAGCTCCTCAATTTTCTTGCCCAGCTGTAAAAATATTGTGCGGCCATAATATCTCTCAGAGCGGCCGGTTAACGTAATTCACCCATTAGCGGCTCGGTACCGTTACCCGGCTCGGCGCCAAGCACACATCTCAAGTCTACCCCGCTCTGCTTCAAAATCATTGTGGAGATCGCTTAGGTCAACAAAACAACGTCCAACTTTTCATGATGCCGCGGATGAAGAAAGGAAGTAAGGAAGAAGTAGAAGGAAGAATTCAGCAAGCCATTGGGCACTACCAAAGCAGTCAGGATCCCTCACTCCGATTATCAGCAGAGAAATTCGGTATTGCCTACTCAACTCTCCAAGGTCGACTGAAGAGAAGGCAGACATGGGCAGCAGGACATCTGAAGTGGCAGGTATTATCAGAGTATGAGGAAAAATCAATAGTATGCTGGTGTGAGAGGCTGGATGAGTGGGGACATCCAGCCCATTTGGCTGTAGTTAAGGGAATGGCTGAAGCCATAGTAGCTCGCCGGGTGCAAAACCAGACATTAGGAAAGAATTGGATGACCAGGTTTCTGCAGAGGCATCCTGAGTTAGCCATAAAGCTAGGGACACGGCTTGATCATCAGAGAGCACTTGCAAGCAATCCTGTTGTTATCAAAGATTATTTTCGAAAGGTATGGCTAAAGTCTATTCCTGGTGATAACAGCTACTAATCATAGCACTAGCTTCAGAATCTCATCAAATTTTATAACATATCAGATACTAACATGTATAACATGGATGAGAAGGGATTTATGATGGGGGTAGCCTTGCATTGCAGGGTTATCTGTAGAAAAAATCGCCGTTCCCAAAAGTTAACTCAAGATGGTTCCCAGGAATGGGTGACTGTTATTGAAACAGTATCAGGTGATGGCCGTGTTCTCCGCCCTATGATTATCAAAAAGAGAAAGCCCACTATATGGGCTGGTATGCAAAATTGAAAAAACATGACTTAGCAACCTTTGGTGTATTGGAGAAGGGGTGGAGTAATGAAGAATTGGGGCTGCAGTGGTTGAAGGAGGTTTTTGATGCAGAATCCCGGGAAAGGTAAATTCCACCAACTGAGTCTATTGATTAAATTGCTAAATAAGATATGACTATATAATGCAGGTACAGAATACCGTCTGCTCATCTTGGATGGGCATACATCCCATTATAATTGGGAATTCTTTGACTATTGCCTCAATGCAAAATTTCTCCCATTGTGTCTCCCTGCTCACTCTACCCACCTCCTGCAACCTCTTGACGTTGGCTTGTTTAGCCCTCTACAGCGCTATTATAGCAATGGCCTCGATGCCTTTATTAAAAAGGGCCATGCTGGAATGAATAAAGAAGAATTTTTACCGTTAGTTATAGTTTGCTGTCCCCATACTACTCAACTTCGGTTTCTTTTTTTCTTAAACATATTAACCCATGAGAAAGCAGAATTCTTATGCCTGCTCGCAGGTTGGCATTTACACGACAGAATATCTTAAGTGCTTGGGAAGCAGTTGGGATAATTCCCTTTAATCCTCAACATGCTATCGGAAGTGTGAAGTGAAAAGAAGTGAAGGTCACACAAGAAAAAGTCTTGGCTGATGTGGTTGCTCCAAAAATTCCGAAAACCCCACAAGCAGTTAGCCAGATTACCAGAACTGTGGCTTCTTTAGTAACCAGAACTACTCCCTCCTCCCAGAAGTTGAAAGAACTTTTATCCAGTCTCACTGAAGGGTTTCAGCAAACAATTGCCAACAAGGTAGTAGAGGAAGAGGCCTACCAACAATACCGGGAGCTAATGCAAAAAGAAAAAAAAGAAAAACACCTCTGATAGACGGAAGCTGACTGAAGCCACTGTAGTAACTTCAGAAACTGTCTGGATGTTATGGAAGGAGTGGGAGAGGGTAGATGTGGACAATGCTGCCCAGATTGCAAAACACCAAATGCAGTTGTCCAAATGCTGCTCCTCTGCTACAATAGCTACATCTCTTGAGACTTCCGGTGGGGAGAGGCATGGGGCAATGGCACTAGGTGGTCTTGAGGGTGTTATACGTGATGAGGTAGAGGACCTCTGGGAAGCAATGGAGGCTTTAGAGATTGGTAGTGATAGTAGTAGTGAAGATGGTGGAGGGGTAGTTGGGGATGTGATCCGGGTTGAGAAGAGGCCCTAATTTTCACTTTTTTCAAGGAATTCAGTCAATTGAAGGATATATTAAGCTTTTATTGGTATTAGGATATCACAGTGCATTGTGAGAAAGTGCTTAATACTTGAATTTAATTGTTTTTGGATCAGGAGAGGTGCTAGGACCCCCTCCAAAAGTGGCATCAATTGTGCCATCAGCCCTGAGCCGGATATGGGTTAAGAGCCGTTAAACGGTAAATTACGTTATAGCGGATATCCTCTGCCATGTGCTGGCAGTCGCTCCACCCACTACAATGCTGGTACCATCCGTTTAATGTCGATACTAGTGGGCTTCTGCCAAGGGCTTTTTGCGGTAGACAAGGAGGCATCAGCTGAGCGACTAATCAATCCACTTTACTCTCTAGCAGTATCTTTCTGCTCATCTAGATATTTTCAGCAGGTCTCACTCAACAATAGTAGAAGCCTGCTTGACCAACCCGAATTCCTGGCGGGTCCAAGCCCTTTCATCCAAGCCATCTCCTGATACCAGAGACACAACCTGTCTGGAATATTATTTTGTGTATGGGGGAGTCTATGCGCAGTCGAAACTCCCTGAATGCACGAGATCGTTTGCACTGTAGCAATTTCTGGAGTCTGATAACTGTAAAGGAGATTTTTAGGGGCATACACCACTTGCATCAGCTGTTCATCATGGACATGAGGAAGTGAGGAAAATGTTGTTTTTCACCAGTACACTATCCGTAGTTACTGGTCAGGCATCAGTCCGGTTATACTCCTTATATTTCATTTGTATTGGTAGACAATGGTGACAGGATATCGGTAGGATTACCAGTGGCATTGTGAGGTCGGTGAACGAGTTGCTCGGAAGCGGGGTACAAGACCTGGCGAAGCAGGGAAGAAAGCGGTAAGGAAAAAGCGGTGAAGGAATTCGGCGAAGAAGCCGGACTTGGCAAAGAGGGGTAGACATGCGGTGAAGGAAAAGGGCTTGGCAAAGTGGAGAAGCACCACGGTGAATATCGGTGAAGAAAAAAAGAGGGGAAGTGAACGGGTAAAGAATTAACCGATACGATAGGATCAAGATTTGGAAGAAATGTTGTGCTCCGGATAGGGAGATCGGTGGAGATGTAGCCGGGGGTCTCTTGTATTTAAAGCACTCGCTTCCTCTACAAAGATAGGAAGGCGGGCCACGAAGAAGACAAGAAAAGTACCAAGCAGTTTCCCCCCCAATTTACTCTATCGTCAGTACAATCTTTCTCCTATTTCCCTTTATATTGCCTGTGTGCAATAGCAGTTGTGTTCAAAACATCAGAAGATTACGAGTACGTTGCTCTTATTTGCATCACTTCTTTTCTTGACGATATGTGAAAAATATGGCTGACAGCAGGGTAACCATAGCTCTCCAACACTGTATTTAACCTTTTCTTTCCTTTCCTTCTTTTTCAGTTTTAACTCAAACCTTTATCCTTCATCCTTTGTCCTTCATCCTTCATCACAACCACCCACCAGATTGAGGTTAGCCGAACACACACCCATCTTTTATTTTCAAGTTACAAGGCTAACAAAATGACAGAAGAGCTGTATTGGACTACACAATGGCTGTGAAAATATTCACTATCTCAAAGACGTTGGCTAGCTTGAAAATGCTTGGCAGTAGGTTTTCCCTCCCAATATTTATAGTAATAAAGGAGTGGGTGGCAGATTAACCTAACCTCATGTTCCCCAGAGTGGATTAAAGACAATCAAACCCTTACTACAGCTTTCGGAGGTACAGCCTTGCTTATTACAAATGAATGATCTAGACACTCTGACATAAAAGGTTACTTTCACTGCTAGATTGCTGCCCTTCACGACAGTAATCCTAAGCGGCCAGTCCATCTAGCTTTGGGTATGGCTGGACTGATCCAGGTTTTTTCTGGGATGGCTGGACCAGACTGTGGGAAAGCGGCTTTTCCAAACTAAGACTGGGCCCAGCCTGCGTCGTCTGCAGGCTTTGTGTGTGGCTGATACATTGTCATTCCATATCCGCTGGATATCCCTGTATGGCTTGGGTATCTGTGGGTTATGCAGTTGAATTAAAAATAAGTGGTATGTGAAAAGCTTAGCCTGGGCATCCATGGGTTTTACCTGGGCATCTCACAGTTTAACCTGGGCATCTGGCAGCTTCGGCTTTGATTGCCGAACCTCTCAACCTGGCAGTCGCCTGTGCACCACTTGGCTTTGGCAGCCAGGAATAATATAAGGCGGACTGACCCAGGCTCTTCAGAATCATGGCTGGACAGGCCAGACTGCTAACCTGCAGGCTGGGCCATGGGTCAGACTGGCCACTTGGGATCACCACTTTGCGAATTTGCAGATCGCAAGTTCAGCACTATCGATTCCAAGTTTGCTGCTACTGATAACAACATTACCTGGATTCACACTGAGATGGAAGTCATAAATGGGCTCATATTGAAGTCCACGATTGCAATGAAGGGTCTTGAGGGAAACAAAACTGAGCTGAAGGAATTTGTTAAAAGAGTGGAGAAAGTGTTCAAATGTGTTGTCCTTGGTGAAGACTGTGAGAATAATTCAGGTAGGAAGCGTTGAAGAGCTAATGGTAAGTCATAGAGTCTGACTTTAAGTAGTGTATATGTTGACAGTCATTAAGGTTGTCGATACCAAGCAGCTTTCTGGGCGGGTGGGGCTCTAATGTGAGCTGATAATACTTGTATGCTCACTTTTTAAATTAAACAGAAAACTTTCAGAACCCCCCCTCTTGGATAGCAACCAGAGCCTAACCTGCCCCACATGACTAGAATGCCATCTTCAGGGTATTTGCTTGGGTACCCTAGCATACCATCATACCACCAACCATCTAACCTGTCTGGATACCAGTAATCTAACCTCCACAGGAGTAATGCCACTACTCACCAGATCCAATACCAGTAGTTAACCTAACTATATATACCTAACCCCCATGTTGACCACTGATAATTCCATTGCTATCATTTTACCTACAGTCTTGCATGAAGACCTGGCGATCATGATGCAGCTAATTAAACCTTTTCAGTCACCAAAGCTTGAGCAAGATGGCAAGAGGTTTATTGACATATCTTGAAGTAGTAGTAGTCTAGCCAGATGCACTTCAGATAATACTACTAGTAGGAGATAGGATCTCTAGCCAGCTCAGTTTTCAATTGAAGGTTGGAACCCTGCTCATCTTTTAAGCCTAGTCACCATACTGATCTGTGACTTAATAGTGCCTTCTGTATTGGGCTCCAGTCAATCCGATCACTGCGGCCACTTACTTTGTGCCGACGCAAGCGAACAATGCTTTCAACCTGCCGTATGCTATGAGGGCGCTGGAGAGTCACTCGATTGATGTTACCTCCTTTTACGTTCTGCAGATTGTTCAAACCTTGAGTTATGATTCATTGGGATACGTTGAGAGATTCATCCTCGAGACGGCTAAGTTCTCACAGCTCTTTGCTCACCGGATCATCTGGAATATGAAGGCAAATTCGTACAAGGATGAAGACTCCCAGATTGTGGGTTTCCAATCACTCGGGTATATTATTGTTCTCACTAACTGCGAATTAAGCTTGACCCCATCAAGCCAACTTTGGACAAGTGACAAAGTCATGGATCATCTTATGGAAGCTCCTCTGGTACAGACAAAAGCCTCTACGAGCGTGAATTCTCCTTCTTCAATGATACCTCAATTCCCGGAAAGCTTCGCCCTTATATCAAGAAATCCAAGTAGGAGAAAAACCAAAAGATCGCCGAGGAGCTAGCGAAGATCAATGTCGATGTCGGTGTTTATTTGCCTAGCAATCCTGACGGAATTGTTATCGATATTGAAAGGAAAAGCTATAAATCACGTCAGAGTCACGTCAAGGCCCCCTTCATGGCTACTTTCAGAATCAGCAAGAAGGGTATCACTAGTATCGCCGAAACTGAGGATACCAGCCGCAACGAGCAGCTTCAAGGGTCTGTCTCTACTGTAACCAAAGACTTATAGCAAGCCATAATTTTCAAAGTTGAAGATGATTGTAGACAGGACATGTTGGCCTTGCAACTTATCTCAGTGTTCCGAAATATTTTCAATAGCGCTGGTTTGGATGTTTGGGTATTTCCATACAGGGTCACTGCGACTGCTCCTGGATGTGGTGTCATTGACGTCTTGCCAAGTCTCATATCTACAGCTATGCTGGGACGAGACCATGAAATGGGATTGTACGACTACTTCATCAACAAGTATGGTGATAAGGATTCAACCGAATTCCAAGAGGCATGCGCTTTGCAGAATTCCCCCCGCCAAAATGATATTAACCTGAAATAAAGGCAAGAAACAACTTCGTCAATTATATGGCTGTGTATTCAGTCATCTTGTATCTTCTGAAGTTTAAGGATCGCCACAATGGAAACATCATGATTAACGGTACTGGGCATATCATTCACATCGGTGAGTCAAAAATGCCCCCTCAAAAGTAATGTGTCTACTAACTGGGGTACTAGATTTCGGGTTCTGTTTTGATATTGCCCCTGGTGGAATCCCATTCAAGCTCACAACAGAGATGGTATCTGTCCTGGGCGGAAATACAGAGTCTTAGTCATGTCTTCGGTTTGAGGAGTTGTGCATCAAGTGTTTCCTGGCTTGCTGGACCTATATCGATAAATTGACGCATTGTGTTGTATTGATGATCAAGGCCTCCAGGGACAGACTTCTTGAGGTACTCGGCAACGACACTTACGCTGGAGAAGGACAATGTAAGATTGTCGCATTACTGCTCCTGAAGACTCTAGTTGGACTCGCAGCGGACAAGGGATCAAGCTATCTTATCGACACTTTGATGAGGCAAAACTTTATTGTTGTCACCATAGACTCGTTAAAGCGGATTGGACACGATTTGCGAAATACCACTAGTAAAGGTGATTTCCCACCTTTTTCCCTTTCTCCTTTTTTTCCTTTTTTACCGTGAACTGGAAACTAATCAACAGTCACAGACATCGACTACCTAATACGCTCCTTCAAACACGTATCGGCTCGGGCTATGTCATAAACGCCAACCTCTTCCAAGCTCTTCGAGAAAGCCCCCTATTCGCCATCGGCCCAGACCTCGGCGTCGGTACGTCCATTCCTCCCTCCTCTCCCCCCCTCCCCAACTTTCTTCTCCCTCCCAAACTAATCCAAAAAGAAAAAAATAACAGGCTTAAACGACCCAACAGCCCTCCAAAAATACTACAACCTCCTACAAGACGCGATGTGCATCGTAACGTGCGTCATCCGGTCCAAGGGCCCGCAGAACCAAACAGCTATCAAGCTAGGACGCCAATTCGTCACGGAGAACCGCAACGTCATCATGACCGTGTTCAAGCGGCATGCGGGGATCTGGGGCCAGTGCTTGGATGACATTGGCGACCTGGAAGAATTGGTTACGCTTTTTGTGCTGTTGATTTCGGTGACTACGTTCGTGGAGGAGAGGAGTTTGTATTAGTATTGTAGCTATTGTTTGGGCGTCGGCCAAGGTCCGGGACAGGCGACGCAAACCTCTCAGAAGCAGAGCTCACCGATCCATTTTGGAGCACATAATTGATTAAAAGATATATGCAAAAAGGAGATGAAAATGAAGGCAATTCAAACAGAAGACTTTCAGTAAAAACGAGAGTGGGTACCGGTATTAAGGAGGGGAAGCTTGTTTAATTGCAAAAGCGTGGAGACGGGACATGTTGTGGAGGTGTAAAATTATGGGGAACCCTTGCAAGGAGATCTCGGAAAATTTGGAGTGTGACAGGCGGTAGGATCCTACAACCTCCTCTAAGTTACCGGTGTGGGCTAGGGCGATTTTGATAGGGTACTCGAGTACCGGTAATTCCCTTAAGCTGGTATGCCTCGCCGCCTTCAATGCCCTATGATTGGCGGGAATATCCTAATGCGGTTTCATGGTGTAGTTGGCTTTACACCACGCAACGGCAGGAAAAATATCGCCTTCTCCTCCACTAAACCCAACTTAGCGAATCTTTGTGGGGGCTGACCTGCATGAGAATCCTCCAACTCCTCAACTTCAACTGTGGCATCTGTACCTTCCATACACTGTACTGAGAACTCGCAACTTCCCTAATGTGAGGGGTGTCTGTGAATGGGAATGCTATCGCCTAGGGTTGTATCAAAACCTAAGCCTTTTTTTACATGCCTCTGTGTATTATACAATTGTGGTTGTGTTGACAAACGGATTTCACTTACGAGTGGTACACATGTAATTGAATGACGTTGACGAAGACAACCGCTATCATATTATACTGCCGAAATTCAGTATTTTTTCCTAGACCTTAGTGTCATGCAATATTGGTTGTGTTCACAAACATCATTTAATCATGAGTAGAGAGCAGATGCTTGTGGCACTATACTTTGGATCAAATGTATATGACTGTTTGCTCTGCTCTTCGTCCTGGTGACGAAACAAACCTCCTTCTAACGTTACCTAAAACTATCAAGAAGAGTGTTCCCAACGTTCCACTCCGTCGGCCTTGGAGGTAGGGCGGGACGGACTCTGACTATGGACCATTGTCCTTCATTTCTTTGGCTGAGCGGATGTCCTACGCCCTGCAGCCGAAGACACGGATGTCAGTGGATTGTGTGCCCGAGTATCGCTTACATTGAAAACTCGGTCAATTATCCTCCGTCCATCATGCCCCGCGCACACCGTCCTTTACTCGAGTGTATTGTGCAGCTAAAAGGTACTTCTCCAGGTTGCATATAACTTTAGTTATACATCGCTCGTAAACCCAGTTAACCTGGGCACCCGCCGCGGTATATCGATGGGTGCTTCACCATCCTATATAGTTGCGGATGTGGTTACTCCCTTGGATTTTGTAGAATGCGCCTAAACTTGTTATTCATAGAGCTAGTATTATTATTATTATTATACATCATAAAGCTTGTGGAGCCATAAGGCTATGAAGCTGATTAAAATTAGAATGGCGAGGAGTCACTCGCCCACCAGATATTCGGTCTTCCATGGGCCCTACCAGCCTCTGAACAAATTCCCGAGTTCAGACGCCTACAGGAGCATTGCATCTTCACTAGTTCTCATGAGTTTCATCCATCACCTCTCCAGTACTGACTTCCTCCTCTACTTCATCATCATCTTCCATCTCGGTTGCCCAATCACAAATCGTATTCTTCTGCCCCTCCTCCTTCTCCTCTGCCTTCTCCCCTCGCTTCACCGCTCCCTTCCCCCCCTCCTTTCTCCCCTCCTCCTCCTCCTCCTTTCTCGCCAGATCCAGTGTCTTCTCAACTCTGGTCACTGGGCCTTCCCTCCCCAGTTTCTCTCTTTTATTTTTCTCCTTTTTCTTTTGTGCCTCTGTGATATCTTCAGGAGTCTGGAGGCAGTAGTTGACTAGCCGCTGATAAGAGGCAAAAGCAAACAGGTGGTCTGGAATGAGCATGGTATCTGGAAAGAAAAGAAGCACAACATATAGTGATAGTAATTGTGATGGTGCAGCAAGCTGTAAACTAGAATTGGATTGGTGTAGTTCATCATTGAGATCCGAGGGTGAGGAACATAGATTTCGAAGGTAGAGAATGCGGCGGACAAATCTCTCCTCCATGTTTATTCGAATTGTGCCAAAGAGGATTCCATGAGCCCAGTTTTCAAAGCTTTTTATTATGTCTCCTGGATCCCCTTTTGTGTAGCAGATCAGGTTTACATTTTGTGATCGCCAAATACCTGCAAATTGGGCACAGCGGGCTGGAAGGAGTTTGTTTAGCATATTCTATAATGGTAATGCACTAAAGTCCACGGGAGCTGGGTTTTGAACTTCAACAACAAATCGGGTGTCTTCGAGAGTGACCTGCTTGGGAACTGGAGAGGGTGCAATGTGCTCCTTGACACACCCGGGTTCTTTTTCTTGATAGGGATTGTGTTGCAAGATACTTGCATAGGAAGGTTTGTTGAGAAATTGGTCTAGCTTTGACTCAAGTTGCTGGAGCCGTTCATCTAGTGAAACACATTCATTTGTTGTCATTGTTGATGTGTTGGTAAAACAATAGGTAATGCATTCTGTATCAACAATAATAGCCTTATAACAGGTTTCTGTGACATTTCCAGAAATAACATTCTGCAGGTTAATCAGAGCCTCACTGAGAAGCTTCTGTCTATAATGTTGTTCGGGAGTCGGTTCTGGAAAATATGAAAGATGTTGTGTGGAGGCATGTGTCAAGAGCTCAAAAATTTACTCTATCGTCTGTTGGTATTCTGAGTTTGCTGAATTTTGCTTCTCTCATGTTGCCCCTCATGAGAAGTATCCCTCATCTGAACTAGGACGAGAGAAATTAAAGTTGCCTGGTGGAGAGAAATTGAAGTCTTATTATGCAAAAGGCACATGAGATGGTATCACAGGGTGGGTGGGTATTCGGATGTGTATAACATTCTCTATCCTGGCTGATGATTTGCCAACCGGGGATACTTCTAGGCTGCTTTGTTTCCTCCTTTTTCTTCTACCCTTAGGTGGTCTTTCTCCTAGGACTCGGTCAACTCGTTCCATCGAATTCTTCTTCCTGTGTTAAGTTCTTACTGATGGCTTGAATTTAGATAGTTGATGCATAGGCATCAGGCTTGAAAAGTCAGAAGGAAAACAAGGCATCTCTCATAGAGCCAGTAGATAAAACCTGAATATTCATTTCGGAGCACAATGCATATCTACAAATTAGACCCCTCAGATTCCTACCTGGGTCATAACGTAATTTACCGTTTAACGGCTCTTAACCCATATCCGGCTCAGGGCTGATGGCACAATTGACGCCACTTTTGGAGGGGGTCCTAGCGCCTCTCCTGATCCAAGAACAATTGAATTCAAGTATTAAGCACTTTCTCACAATGCCCTGTGATATCCTAATACCAATAAAAGCTTAATATATCCTTCAATTGACTGAATTCCTTGAAAAAAGTGAAAATTAGGGCCTCTTCTCAACCCAGATCACATCCCCGACTACCCCTCCACCATATTCGCTACTACTGTCACTACCAATCTCTAAAGCCTCCCTTTCTTCCCAGAGGTCCTCTACCTCATCACGTATAACCCCCTCAAGACCACCTAGTGCCATTGCCCCATGCCTCTCCCCACCAGAAGTCTCAAGAGATGTAGCTATTCTAGCAGAGGAGCAGGGTTTGGACAACTATATTTGGCATTTTGCAATTCGGGCAGCCTTGTCCGCATCTACCCTCTCCCGCTCCTTCTATAACATCCGGACAGTTTCTGAAGTTACTACAGTAGCTTCAGTCAGCTTCCGTCTATTGGAGGTGTTTTTCTTTTTTTCTTTTCGTATTAGCTCCTGGTATTGTTGGTAGTCCTCTTCCTCTACTACCTTGTCGGCAATTGTTTGCTGAAACCCTTCGGTGGGACTGGATAAAAGTTCTTTCAACTTCGGGGAGGAGGGAGTAGTTCTGGTTACTAAAGAAGCCGCAGTTCTGGTAATCTGGCTAACTGCTTGTGGGGTTTTCGGAATTTTTGGAGCAACCACATTAGCCAAGACTTTTTCTTGTGTGACCTTCACTTCTTTTCACTTCACACTCCCAATAGCACGTTGAGGATTAAAGAGAATTAACCCAACTGCTTCCCAAGCACTTAAGATATTCTGTCGTGTAAAAGCCAACCTGCGAGCAGGCATAAGAATTCTGCTTTCTCATGGGTTAATATTTTTAAGAAAAAAAGAAACCGAAGTTGAGTAGTATGGGGACAGCAAACTATAACTAACAGTAAAAATTCTCCTTTATTCATTCCAGCATGGCCTTTTTTAATAAAGGCATCGAGGCCATTGCTATAATAGCGCTGTAGAAGGCTAAACAAGCCAACATCGAGAGGTTGCAGGAGGTGGGTAGAGTGAGCAGGGAAACACAATGGGAGAATTTTTGCATTGAGGCAATAATCAAAGAATTCCCAATTATAATGGGATGTATGCCCATCCAAGATGAGCAGACAGTATTCTGTACCTGCATTATATAGTCATATCTTATTTAACAATTTAATCAATAGACTCAGTTGGTGGAATTTACCTTTCCTGGGATTCTGCATCAAAAACCTCCTTCAACCACTGCAACCCCAATTCTTCATTACTCCAGCCCTTCTCCAATACACCAAAGGTTGCTAAGTCATGTTTTTTCAATTTCACATACCAGCCCATATAGTGGGCTTTCCCTTTGTTGATAATCATAGGGCGGAGAACACGGCCATCACCTGATACTGTTTCAATAACGGTCACCCATTCCCAGGAACCATCTTGAGTTAATTTTTTGGAATGGCGATTTTTTCTACAGATAACCCTGCAACACAAGGCTACCCCCATCATAAATCCCTTCTCATCCATGTTATACATGTTAGTATCTGATATGTTATAAAATTTGATGAGATTCTAAAGCTTGTGCTAGGATTAGTAGCTGTTATCACTAGGAATAGACTTCAGCCATACCTTTCGAAAATAATCTTTGATAACAACAGGATTGCTTGCAAGTGCTCTCTGATGATCAAGCCATGTCCCTAGCTTTATAGCCAACTCAGGATGCCTCTGCAGAAACCTGGTCATCCAATTCTTTCCTAATGTCTGGTTTTGCACCTGGCAAGCTACTATGGCTTCAGCCATTCCCTTAACTACAGCCAAATGGGCTGGATGTCCCCACTCATCCAGCCTCTCACACCAGCGCACTATTGATTTTTCCTCATACTCTGATAATACCTGCCACTTCAGATGTCCTGCTGCCCATGTCTGCCTTCCCTTTATATGACCTTGGAGAGTTGAGTAGGCAATACCGAATTTCTCTGCTGATAATTGGAGTGAGGGATCCTGACTGTTTTGGTAGTGCTGAATGGCTTGCTGAATTCTTCCTTCTACTTCTTCCTTACTTCCTTTCTTCATCCACGGCATCATGAAAAGTTGGACGTTGTTTTGTTGACCTAAGCGATCTCCACAATGATTTTGAAGCAGAGCGGGGTAGACTTGAGATGTGTGCTTGGCGCCGAGCCGGATAACGGTACCGAGCCGCTAATGGGTGAATTACGTTACACCCCATTTGTTTTAACAAATTTCGCAGTAGAGATGCCGTAGGCAGACTGTCGGGCGAACTCATCAATTATCACTCATCCTGTCCACCACCGTTCCATGTTGGAAATGCACCCACTTGCAGGCAGCCTTACGCGTATACACTTGTGGCACACGTAAGCGTTGCAAGTTGCCCCGCTATATTCAATCTGTGCTAATTTCGTTATCCTGGCTGCGCCGAACCCCCCAATAAAATCTCCTTCCTTCTTTTCTTTGCCCCCCGCTTTCTTCTTTTCCTTTCTCAAGCTATCTTACAACTCCTACCCCGTTTCAATACAAATTACTCTAGTTCACTCTAACTACTTCCCTGCACTCAGTAAAATCCCTTGCTCGCATCGTTACCTCCATTTTCAACACCTCTATTTTCAACAGTCCCCGCCGGCCCGCATTACCACTGGCCATCGCTTGACATCGCCAACTACTTACCCGCAATCTAAGTTTGGTGCAACGGGCCTCCGGTTTTGACATCGATCAACATAAAAACACACCAAAATCCGAGGCCTGTTGTACCATAACTTAGTTTACACGCAGCTATATTATTCCCATAATCCCTTAATCTTTTCAAACCAAAAAAGAGCTAACCCTCCAGGCCCTTCTCACCCTCCAGGCCAACGAACTGCTCCCAGTAGACGCCTACATCGGTGGGATGGAGCGCGCAGCCCCACACCTCCTCTACGCCCGCTTCATCTCCAAATTCCTGCGTAAAAACCGGAATGTGGTCATCCGGTGGTGACCGGGAAAACTAAGGCGAGCCCTTCAAACGGCTTTTGACACAAGGCATGGTTTTAAGGAAAACCTAAAAGCACCCCATCACCTCCAAGTTCCTAAAACCTGAAGAACTTGAAGGGGATCCGGAGACCAGGAAGAAGAAGGTATCCGCGGACGGCGCATCTCCACTGGTTTCCTGGCGGAAAATGAGCAAGAGTGGGTTCAATGGGACAGGTCCCTGAGAGTGCATCTCTCGCTGGCGCGCTGACCCCACGAGGGCGCATTTACCTTTCTTGGGAAACCGGGATTGCAATGGGATGAGGGCAAAATAATCGGAATACACCGCTGGTTCGAGAAACTCTGGCGACACACCAACAGGCTCGCGGAGAAACTTGCCCAGCCCGGTTTTCCAATCTTACCAAGCCTCATTGCCCGCTCCGTGGTTGCGACGAGCATCCCACTGGAAGACTGTGACCTCTTCTCCGTGCTCCAAGAAACAAACCGGAACAACTCCTTTATACTCTCAAAGTCCCTAACCCTAACCACCGTTGTGTCAAATCTCATCAAGCTAGCAAACACCCTCGCATCCCCGCCCGCCGAAGCCCAGCCAACACTGGCCACGACCTACCGTGCCACGAACGAAATCCTGCGAATGCTAGCCCCAATCGCGCCAGTCTTTGCCCAGGAGTGTTGGGCCCACCTTCACACCCATGTCCCCTCCATGGCAGGCACTCGTGTGCATGAGACCACGTGGCCGTGGTTCGTCTCTTAAGGGTAATGCCTAGGCGGGACAACGACCTGTGCCATGAATATCAAGGGGAAGTTCAGGTTCAAAGTGGAGGTTGAGCGGGAACGATTGATGAGCCAACTTGGCGAGGAGGAAAAGTACGTGAGAGATATTATCGCGGATGAGGAAAAGGCTTGCAAATAGTTAAATAGGAAGGAGATCAACAAGGTCTTCGTCTTATCTAATGGGAAGGTGGTCAGCTCGACGACTAGATCGGTCAGCCGGGTGCTGAAGGGGTCCGCCAGCAGATTGCTGGGAGGGGCTTTCATAGATTATCACTCGAGGGCCGGGATGTATTGCTATTTCTGAAGGGTATTATCTGTATTTAAGTGGGTTGCTGGAAGAGCTCTACTCGGTGTATGATATACTAGAAGGTCTCGTCATTCTGTTTGAATATATCGTAGAGAGTACAGTAGTACAGTGAGTATTAACCAGTAAGTTGGCCTGTTTTAGACAGCCTCAGGGCAAACTAAGATAACCCATCCCAAATTATGACTCACAACACCCAACTCAACTTTCCCTTGCACTATTCTATGTTACCGTAAGCTCAACTTAATCCCTGCCACCCACCATTCAGTCATCTAATTCGAAAAGTAACCATACTAATCCCCACCCCACCGATCTATCCATACAGCGCTGACAAATGAGCGACTTGACAGAACCTTCACATCTACTCCCCGATGCCACAACATGACACTAACTAAGCAATGATAGGGGAAAGGAAAAAGAAAGGGAAAAAAGGAGTATCTTATCTGACACCAGGTTAGAAAAGCAAAATAGGAAGAAAGGCACTCTATCCCCCCCACCCCCCCAACCCTGCAGGATCCCACTCCCCAACCTCCATATTGTCAATCTCCCTCCGAAAAAAGTCACTCTCCATCTCCACCATCTCCATGTCGGCGCCCATACTATTCGTGTACTTCCCAACATTATCAAAATGCCTAAGACACCGGAGACCCTGTTCCTGCGACAAGGTCTCTTCAACCTCGCTAGGCACGTGGCCGCCGAAGAGCCAGTCGTCCTTCAGCTCGGACCTGCGGAACAGGTATATCGAGGTGATGATGCGCATATCCAACTGCCACCACTTACGGCCGCAGTAGGGCACATGCCCCTTGAAGACCTTGAGCGTGTACCAGCGCAAATCCTCTTGTAGACACTTCAGCGGCTTCCCGAGGATTGTGGAGGACTTGAACGGGACGAGGGGGAGGTTGCGGTGACTTGTTCTTGACGATCTTTTGTATAATTTGGATGTAGTTTATTGCTGTGAAGAAGTTGCGCCAGGAGCGGTCCATTATGGCTTCCGGCGGGTGGGATGGTAGGCCGCCGGAAGGTGGGGGCAGTGGGGGTTGGGCTCCTTTTGCTCGCCCTGGAAATGGAGGATTGGTGGGGGGCAGACTTCTCCCAGTGGGGAGTCTAGGTAGGAGTTGCTCGGGTTTGTTGGCGGCTTGGGTTTTTGCTTGGGGTGGGAGGAGTGGGGATTGCAGAAGTTGGAGAGTGACGTGTCCTTGCGGTCCGTCTTGGTGGTTGCGGTTTGAACAATGTCCTGTTGATCGAGTAGCCTGAGGATGAGGGGCAGGTAGTTAGAATCCAAGAGGAGCTGCGTCGGGTACTCGAACTTGAGCACATCTGTTAAACTGTCTATAATTAGTTCATAGTTCCATACTAGGGAGGATAGCTAAAACTTACGAGAAACCCGAAACCATTTCAATATTTCCACCAAGATGGTACCGACGGCTTTGCTTGTGATCTCCCTAATCCTCTGGGCATCTGCCTCGTCTAACCTTCTCTTCGCATCGGCTTCGCGCTCCTCACGTTCCTTTTCACGCTCCTTCTCTCGCTCCTTTTCGCGTTCTCGCTCTCTCTCGTTCCCCTTCTCCCAATCATTGGACGACTGTTCCGATCCGTCCTCATTAATTGTGTTTAGTCCCTCCCCGTCTCCATTAGCACAACTAACTCCTCGAACCGCCCTTCCAAAGATATTCCGGGAACTCCTAATCGGGGACTCGGCATAGTCAACTCTCCCAGTAGCTGGGTCAATAGTTACTGACCCTCTCTGACCATTGCCTTCGCTATCTATACGTTCATTAGTTCCATGCGGTAACAGGACCAATTTACAGACACCAGGTTACCTTCTTTATCTGCAAACGAAACCTGTTGGCTACTCGGTAGCGGCCGTGGTAGTGGTAGTTGCATGGGGGCGCATTGAGATTAGCCAATATAACCTTTAGCAGTACAATCACGAACGATTGTAACTGAGGTAATGCAGCTCTCTGCAGCAAAATATGAGCAATAGATAGCATGAAATAAAATATAGACAAGGGTTTAGAGGTTGGATGAAGATAGAGCTCTTCCACCGACTCCAGCCGCCTCTCCTCCTACCACCAGTCCCTTCCTTTGGTCTCCTTCCTCTCCTTCAAGATCTCTTCTTCAACATCCCATCCCCTTTGGAATTTCAGAAATCCTTCTCGCTTATCCCACAATTGCTTCATCACTAATGTAGATCTTTGCCAGAAAATAAATCTCCAGCCTCCTTGGTGCTTTTCGGGACCCCACCACCACCTTCTGCTCCAGAAAAAGTGTCACCATCCTCCTCCCACCAACATTTTCCGGTAAACTTCTTATCTACATTAGAAGAGGAGGAAGGGGGATATAAGAAAGAAAAATTATTGTTTGTTTGATAATTCTGTTGCTTCCCTCCTTTCCCTCCAACACCCCCGGGAGACGGGAAGGTGATGGGGCAGGAGTAGCAACGTGAACCGCCTTATTCAAGATAGATCCTAAATTCTCACCCACCCTTTCCCCCACAGCACATCTTTGTTTCCGCCATTTCGGCTAGTCGCAGTATTAATGGCAGAAGATGGTAGAAACGAGTTTGTAGCTAATTCAAAAGGAAAGAGAGGTTTTGGAGGATCGTATGCCGGATATTTAGCCACAATGTCTTGCCTGAACACATGATAATCCAAGGGTGATGTTGTGATTAGTCCCTTGCCCACCTCTGGTCCAAACCCGCCAGCCCGCGTGCCTATGTCTTAGCTTTCACGAGATGTCTATCAGGCTCACCAAAAACAAGTAGCATAGTTTTCCATGTGAGAAGGAGTGTGTTCAAAAGTGGTAAATCAACACTGTCCTCCCATCGCAAATGACCCAAATTCTTTTCCAGGAATCCCAACAAACCACTCTCTCCCGGCAAATCAGCAATCTCGCCACGCAGCGACTCAATCTGTGGGTCCATTCCTGGTATTACCCTCTCTGCATCCTGGCCATTGCGGCGAGTGACCTCCACCAGAAAGTATAATATCGTTAAAGCGTACCGGAGTTCCTTCCTGTTCCGTCTCCTGTCTTCTTTCTTGGTCTGATCTCTCGAATTACTACCCGGAGCAGTATACTCTAATTCTCCTCCAACCGAACCTCGAACACAATTAAATAATGCCTGTACAAGCCCTGCCTTACTAATGGAAAGTTTTCCTAATCCTATCTAGACGGTACTCCTCGGAAACAGTCTCCCCAAATACACCCTGAACAATGTGGGCCAACCCCTCAAGACCCTTTACTCGTTCCCTCTGGTTTGTATGCTCCAGGAGGTCCGCACATCAAGATATAAAGCGCCTGCGCTTGACATATTTGCTAGCAGTCCATCTCGAGGGCCGCTTACCGGCCAGTAATTCAACTCTCTGGTGCGGCGGGAGTGGGAGAGCAGCATAAGTTTCTTCAAAGGGTTGTTTAGAAAGTAGTAGGAGCGGGAGGTCACTTGCGAGCGAATAAGAGAACCACTCGTTCAGTTCCACAGTTATAACATCCGCAGAGGAGTAAGGAAAGGCGTGTTCCGGTTGCTGGGTAACCGACAGATTTATTCGAGCCTTCCTTCATGGTCGAATATAGGGATGGTGACGCCTCCTAGACTCGTCATGAGTACTGTCGCCTCTCGAGGCGGTCAGGTAGATACTTCTGCCATTTAGCCATCCTCGTACCCTATTAACACCCACTCAACCCCCTCCGACCTCTACCTACGGCCTCCAATCTCTGCGTACGGCCTCCGACCTACCGATAATCCTGCCGGGGGGTAGTCACGTTTTCGAGTTTCGTGATGCCGCAAAGCAAAAAGGATATACGAAAAGAGAATAAGAGAGCCCAATGGGAAGGCCAAAGCTCCGATAACCAGAAAAAGCTTGTTGAGGAGCTGGTTCAGAAGAACGAGGAGTGGCAAAAGAGGTATGATGAGATGCGGACAAAGGCGGAAGTGTGGAGGAGGGAGATGAAGTCTGCGCAGAAGAAGGTGAGGGATATGACTGAAAGTGAGAAATAATTGGGCCAGAAACTGGAGGCTGCAATGAAGGGGAGGTTAGTCTCAATTGTTGCAGCCGTTGTCCTTAAGGCCGTATATAAGAGAGTCGCGAAGGTCCTGCAGCAAAGTGACAGTGCAGACAACCGTAACGACCGAGCACAGAAGATACGGAACCTCCGGGGCAAGTTCGTTCAATTTGGTTGTGAGAACGAAGCACAAGTGGTTGAGTTGGCAGATGCTGCAAGTTTTAATTTCCTCCACTTGCTTAGAGGGAGGGACGTACTGGTACTAACTTTGTCAATGACAATTAGTGGTCGGTTATAATAGACGCCCGAAATACGGCTGCCCACCAGGTAACAGGTGACGATGTGTTGGAGGTCCTTCCGCATTGTAGTGACCAACTGCGTCATGTTCTGGAGCGGGCCTTCAGGTCGCTCTGGGGAATATCCCCGGGCGACTGGCCTAATGCAACTCCAGCACAAAAGGCGCTCGTGTTTCGTAATTGTAAGTATTGTTTTTTTCCCACTTACAGTTGCACCTGGCTATTATGAAACGGCACTTGCGGGCATACTAGTCAATTTTCACCGGAAAACAACTTGCTATAGTGAACCCCGATCCCCTGTGGTGTTGATAGTGCAGAATTTCCCTTCATCACGCTAGGGTTCTGCTGGCGGTACAGTCTTAACCGTACTCCCCTTTCTGCTCGAGTGGTATCGGGTCAACACTAACACTAGCTGCCAAAAATTAGCGGGATCTTGGGAAGTTTTGCACTTATCAATACTGCAGGGGATAACAAAAATTCGTGAATGCAGCTTCGAGGTCCTGATTCTTGGCATTCATTTTAGCCAGGAGCAACTGTACATTAATATGAGTTTATCTATTCGCTAATTAAGATTGGATAGGCTCAGATTGCGAACTCGAGCGCCTAGGCTAGTAGCCTATCACCCGTCCCCCAATCTCCTACTCTGTTTGCTCTTCTCCTCTTCTCCATATCTCTCCCTCCTTGTCCTTATGATCCCGGTTCGAGTGGCCAACTCCCAGTGGGATTGCTTGATACCCTTGGTATTGAATGAACCAAAACCGGTCCGGACGTAAAAATTGAAATGATAGAGAAGGCTCACTTCTCGAAGGGTGAACAAACACTACCAGGTGTGGGCAAAACGCCGCTCGCACAACTGGAAGGCGAATAGTCGTCCTTGGAAAAAGAAATCCGTCGAAGGGGATCACATTCAAGAAGGAAAAGAAAATAAAGTCGGAAAGAGGAAAGAAAAATAAATTCGCGTTCGTTGATGCTATCTCCGCTGTCCGTGTTCTCGTCCCGTCGTCCTCTCTCTCTCTCAAATCCCCCCAGAAGTAAAACTAAGGTAGCAACGACTTTTCCTCCCACTAAACTCCGTCGGCGGCAGTCCCAACTCCGAGCCCTATCTACTTTCCACTTTTCCACCCTACCTAACTACACAACTAAGGGTAAAACATGACAAACATCCACAGACCGGATTTTTCCCTCACAGATGCACCCCAATTTTCGATGATGTCGACCTCGATGTCCAATCTCTCCTCTATGCTAGCCCAACTAAAAATGAAGGAAATGACCCAACTTCAAAAGACTCCCACTAATGACTAACCCTTGTACTGATATCAGACATATCAAATGCTCGCTAACTGACTTGCCAAATCCCATTAACCTCTCCCAACGACTCTCTCTGATACTCCACCACTGGAGACTTTACCATATCTGCCAGATAATACTTCACATGTGGTAAAAACAACAGTAAATTGTCACGGTGATATTGTTTAGTGTTGCCCGGAGGATCATGCAATTGCTGCACATGTGCGCTGACTCCAGACTTTGAAATATGCTCCAGTATCCGTGGTATCGTCCAACGAGGCTCCAATTTCCGACTTTTGTCTCTCGCTTGCTGAAAATCATGGAGTAATACCAAGTCACCTGGTTGGGGTCGTTTGTAACCAGTTGTGGATCAAACCTTCACTTTGTCCTGCATTCTTGCCAACTTGTTTCCTGCTTCCTGTCCAAGCTCTTCTTGTGTGTCATCAAAGGCATGCACTTCTTCTTCACCAGGGGTGCTCAAGGTGGTATCGGCCTCCTTCATTCTCTTAAGTTAATCTGAAAGACCACTTTCTGCACTCTGTGTAATTGCTGGATTGAAACCTAAGAGGATCTCTGCAGGCATGTAAGTGTCAATCCAAATGCAGCGTGTATTTATGCTTAGAACAGCATTCTGTATATGAAGGCCCCAATTGTCCGAAGAACCTTGCGATATACAGCTACTTGTCAGAAGTGTTCGTGATTTGAGACATGTTTAATTGCGGTTGCACCATAATGTAGTGGGGCAATAGTGGGGTTGTCAACCAGCACAGGTGTGTGCATGCATGCAATCACCTCTTAACAACTACCTCTCAATGATCAACCGTCAATTATCAACCATCAACTATATATATTTTAAAGTAACAAAATAATAAATAAAACTAGCTAATACCTTGTATAACCTCCCTTTGCTTCCAATACTGTAGCCACTCTATTAGGCATTGATTTCTACAACTTTTCAAAAAACTCCTCAGGAATTGTCTCCCAAACCAAAGGTAATACTTGTGCAAGCCTCTTCTTAATAGATTCTTTTCCTCCTGAGGTATCTCCAATCCTTGAATACTGCTGGTGTAATTGCTTTTTAAGCTCAACCCATGGATGCTCAATAGGATTTAAATCAGGGGAGTAAGGGGGGTGCTCTACCACTTCAATACAATTTCTCTCCAACCAATTCATAACATTATAAGCCTTGTGAATAGGAGCATTGTCTTGCTGAAAAAGAATATGCTCAAGTTACATACCAAGAGAAATTATTTGATGAATTACAGGAAAAGGATACCTTCTTAAGAGCCTAACATACATAGTCTTGTTGATATTTTGGGTAATTAGAACCAAAGAACCTTTTCTCTTACCCCAAAAGTACTCCCATACCATAAGCGAAATACCCTTATCCTTTTCCTTGAGGTGAATGTACTCTGCATACCACTCCTCCCCAGGTTATCTGAAAACCAACAGCTGTCTTAGATCCTTGGATTTCTTCACACTGCACTCAACACTCCAGATAACTCTCTCAAAATCCTCACCCCTCCAATCCTTATAAGCTGTAGCCCACTTCAATCTCTTCACAATATGCACAGCCTTCAGCTTTGGTCTTAATTTGGCTAGCTATTTCTTGATATTGGCTTCTCTGAGTACTCTATCCACTATAAAATTATTAGAGAATCAAAACCTATAATTCAGGTGAGTACTAACCAGTAGAAAGAGAAACACACAGTGCATGTTTATCCCTGAAATCTGATCTGTTTATTTTCTAGTTGGATTTGTCTGCCCAGATGATTGTGCAATGCGGTTGCTGGCTGAGAACAGGTGTGCAACCAGGGCAGGGAACATTATCCAGTAATTGATGCTCAGATGCATGGGCAAAGAAGCTTTTAATGGTTGTCTATGGCCATCCAATAATTTGAGCAACAAGGGCAATATTCTGGAGGCAGGAGAAAAATCCACTGATAATGCCTTTTTCAATGTTGGTCATTTCTCTTCTGGAGGTCTTCGGGTTTCGTTTTTTTTTTTTGATGTAGATCCAGATTGATTAACCATTGGAAATTCAGGGACAGCAAATTATTAAATTAAAATCAAGGAGGTGGTATATAGTCATAATAGTTGTAGTAGTGGCAGTGGCAGGTATGGTTGCGATCAACTTGGTGAGGTGGCATTTGGTAAGGTACTGGTTGCTTAGTAAGATGAGACATGTTTCACGAACACTTCTGATGAGGGGCTATATAGTTAAGTTGAATATGACCCATAACCATCTGGACATATCATTTACTAAGTCCTATAGATTGCGGATGGGAAAGAGCAGAGGTGAAATGGATGACCGCTTGATCTTCCCACATTTTTGTTATAGTTCTCCCAGTGAAGTGACTCCCATTATCTATATAAACTGTCAGTGGCTATCTGAATGTTGGAAAAACATGATCAAGTAAAGCTGTCATCATCGAGATCTGATCAGCTTTTTTGACTCTGATTGTCCACAGAAAGTGAGAGAAATAGTTGTTAATGATAAGGATGTAGACATTTCCAGTACTCCTATAGGGTAATCCATCCCAATCATATCCATCGGCTTGAATTGCAAGACAGGTCGTATAACCCCATCTTTTTGAATCTTCGTTACCCATTGACAAGCTTTGTATGAAGAGACACATCGACCAATATTGTAAGCTCTTGATGGCCAATAGACTTTACCATGTACCTATCTTCCGGTGATATTTGTTGCATAATGTCCATGACCCTCATGTAAGTCTCTCAAGACTCCTTCCACATCCTTTTCCAAAATACAACTTGCCAGCTCCCCATCTTTCTCCCAAAAGAATAGCTTGGGATCTGGTCCATCCACCATAACCAACTTTCTCATCATTTGCTCTAGTGCCCTTCTCTGATTTCTCCTCATTTCCACCTTCCCCAGGCCAATTCTCCCATAGTCCAGCTCAACCAGCCTCCCTTCAACCAATGCTCCATATATCTTTGACTTCAACTACTTTTCCCATTGTCTCCGCCTCATATCCTTTGCTACCTGTTGCAGTCCCACATTCATCCCAACATCTCATCCTATCTCTTCCTCCAGTAAAGTCAAGACACCGCAATCTACTCTAGATACATCATTCCCAGCTATCCTAACCTCTGTCCTGCAATCATTTCTACCCCTCCAAAAAGCCTCGTAACAATGTAACAAGCATGGAATAAAAGAAGTAACAGGCACATCAGTAGGCAATCTAGGTACAGGAACTACCATTTGAACCGCAGGCTGCAAACCTTCACTATCCTCTGCCACATGCTGGGAAAGCAACTGTGTAGGTAAACAAGAAAGTCCATCTGCAATTCCAATGAAGTGAGTAGTAGCCAAACAATGAATTAGTCAAAAGTCATATTCTCCAAGTCATTCTTGCCACTTGGCAATGTGTCCATGAGCATCATTATCCAGTCCAGTGAGCAATGTCTTGAGGGGCTCATGATCCAAGTAGATGAGAATTGGATGAGTTGATGCCATAACCATCCAATGAACTTCTGCGAGACACCAAACAACAGCTAGTTCTTCCTACTCTGAGTTAGAATATCTAGTCTCTGCATCAATCAACTTGAAGGACATAAACATAATTATCCTTTCTGCCACCTTATGCCTTTGTGAATTTGCTGCTTCCGTTCCTGCTTTGATACCTTCAAGTTGAAACAACACTCCTCTGACTCTGCATTTACTGGCATCCACTCCCAGGTGACACTGGGATTTCAGATCTGAAGATGCCATCACGTTTCCAGAGATTGCCTCCTTTATCACCTGGAAGGCCACCTCCTTTTCTTTATTCCAGACAAACATCTCCTCTATCTCATTTCTCCTTTGTCCCACTTCTACTACCTTCTTTCTCAAGGCTTAGTCATCAATGCCATATTTCATAACCCTCACCAGTTCCACTTGTTGAGGTATAAACCATTGTAGAAATTGCATCAGGTAACAGAATGCTTCACCCTCTATGAATGAGGTAGGGTTAGGCCATTCCATTATGGTCTGTCATTTGCATAGAGATGGGTGAAGTCCATAAGGTCCAGCTTCAAGTCCCACAAAATCCAAAGAGTCGCAAAAGAAGTGTGACTTTGAGTCCTTCATGTACATAGGTCCCCAAACACATCTTCGAAAGAACTTTTCATGCAAATACCAGTACATCTTGTTGAAGGTTATAGCACTCCTGTCACTGTCATTGATCATGCCATCAAATGTGACTTCCCCTCGGTCTCTAATTAAGGACTCCATCCCAGCCAGCTTAACATCCCCCCCTAACCTGCTCTTAATTCCTTCTGGAATTACTCCAAACACCAAATTGCAGAACTAACTGTACATATGCATTCCTCCTGTAAGTCCTTGACCCATGATATTATAACAGTACATTCAATAAGGCATTACAAATCCAAGTTTGGTCTCATCTCCCAGTCATACAGCTATCGCCCAGTAGCAATTTGCAGCATCAGTTGTAAAGAAAAACCTCTTTCCTTTCTTCAAGACAGTGTACTCAATTTGTTCAATTTGAGGACACAGGTATTGCGACTTCTCAGTTACTCGATTAAGAGGAATAAAGTTGTGAACCATCCTCAGCCATACTTCCTGTGGTAAGGTTTCAGCTCGTGGCTTTAGAGGAAACTTAGTATATACTCTCCACTGGCTGTCACAACAAAAAATCAATCCTGCCTCCACCATCTTTGGCAATAGGCATCGGCAGAAAGCAATCTCTTCTTCTGTATACAATGAAATGCATGCTTGGTAAGGTTTGGCATTAGGAGTGAGTACGCTTGTGTGTTCAATAAGATCAGTTCTCCGAATGCGCAATAAATTTATCTCAAAAAGATCCCTCCCTGTGAACAGCATTCTCTTTGCCTTTCTTCATTCCTCCACACTCAATTGAGTCCCCAACTGAATAGCCATCGATTCAAACCAGCTGTCAACATCCATCTCACTCACTTGTTCCCCAGTCACAGCTTCTCTCCTCTCCCGCCGACAATTGGTGAGAAACAACTGTGCCTTATTCCGAGTTAACATAGCTGTCTCCACAATCCTTGCAACTTCCTCCCCCTTTGTCACTTTCACATCCTTCAACTCCTGCTCTTCCCTTTCATCCTTTCCTCCTATATCTCTTGCCTCTTCCTCAAAAAGCAAGCTGACACTCTCCTTCTTCTCTGCACCCCAAAACTCTAATTCAACATCTCCTACATAAACACAACTCACCACCTTCTTCTCTTCAACTATCCTAGGATCGAATAAGCGTCACCCCTTTCCCTGATATCAGGACGACACCTCTAGTTTTCTGACTCCAAGGCCTACTCTCCTTTCCCATCCCAGTGATCGAGTTCGTGCACCAACATTTCAATTGCTTCTTCTCCTTTATCATCATCCTCATCTATAACTGACTCTCAGTTGACTTGATCCTTATGTATCATTGGTCTCTCCATCAGAATTCCTGGAACTTGGCAGCAAACACGCTCACTTCCCTCTATAAAAAGAGTTCGATTATCATGGTACTCGATTGCGTGAACACATTTTAACCAATGTCGAGAAAGTAAAGGCTGGTAAGTTTTGGAAACTACTACTTCATATGCTTTGATTCAAGTAAGCAATCCATCAACAACAAGATCAATCCAAACATAATGTTTGAGAATGACAAGATGGCCATCAGCTAACCTCATTCCCAGTCTAGTCACTAGATATTGTTGAAGTGCTAGCTTATCAACAAGCCTAGATGATATCAAGTCTAGCACTGTCCTAGCATCCACCAAGACATCTAGAATGCAAAAGTCTCCAATCCAAGCCTCGACATATAGACACTCCATATTCTCATCTGATGCAAATGCTGCTTCACTTATAACCTTTTTTCCATTCAACTTTTGGGAAGATCATAGGACTGGAGCTGAGACAGGTTGCAACAGAGGATTGCCTTTCTTTTTCCTTACATGTGGAATAGAAGAGTGAAGAAGTTCTGCGAGGTCGCAGCGAAAGTGAGGTGAATAGTCAAGGAGTTGAGGAAGAGAAATCTGTAGATTCATGGATGTTTTGTCCAGAGCATCAGCAATCGTAAATGGAGTCTGTCCTTGCATCCAGCTAATAGGGACTCTAGTAGATTTTACTTTCCCATTTCAAGTTCTAGAAGTAGCCATATCATACATGTTGAGCAGTATCGGTTCCTCATAGTTACATGTGTTTGACTCAGGTATTTCCGTATTCCTTACTTCTTCTACCATATCCTCTAGTTCCGGCCTCATATCAACTTCCAGACTGTGATTCCGACCATAGACTACTGGATTCCATGTAGTCCTTGTAGATCTTCACAGTCCTTGATCTCCACTCAATTCTTCCACCCTCCTTGGTAGTTTGGAAGCCCTGTGACTCATCATACTCTCTCTGTCATCATCATCTACTCGGGTTCCCTTGTCTACCAGGGCATTCTTAAAGATTGTTCATATAGCTGGGATCTGCACCAAGACCTTACAAGCTTTTCCTAACTTGCTCCTCTCCACTGAACATGAGTGAACACAAGAAATTGTAGGGGGTGCACTTGGGATCGAAGTTGCATTTTCAGAAGAACTGTGGGTCATAATCATTGGACAAGAAACCTCCACCGTGTTTGCACCCAACAATGGTGGGTGAATGGGACTCTCACTAGTTCTGAAATCCTGGTCTCATAGTTCTCTCTCTTGGTATATGGTATTGCGGATAGATTATTGCTTGTAAGATGAAACAGGAGTATTGTGACAGGTATCAGAGTAATGTCCCCTCTGGCCACAGTTGAAACATGTTATACACAGGTTAGCATGACGATTGAAAGGGCCACCAGATCCAACCCTCGATCCCCTGCTCATGCTTGCCTCATAACTGGTCATCAAGGTATTGAACTGCTCCTATGTCAATGTAGTCTGAATCAAGGGTGCTGGAACCTCAGTATTCATAAATGCATTAACCTGAGTAATGTTGGGAAGAGAGTAAAGAGGTGCCGCTTCCGATTCCATTTTGTCAGGCTGAGGACGAAACGGATCAGGCTCTCAAATTTCCTGGAAGGCAAACTTCACAATTGTCAATGCCTTCGAAAACAAGAAGTTAAGATCATTCTTCAAATCAAAAGTGACACGCTGCCACTTGTCCTGATCTTTCATCCCCTTAATAAATGCAGTCGCAAACAAAGAATTCATCTCAACAGGAACCTTCCTTGACAGCTTCTGCACCTGATGGACATAATGACGAATATGTTCCACTTCTCCTTTTGACAATGACAATATTTCATTCTATACAGTAAATAGAGAGGAAGCTTCAAAGGCTTTAGTGGCATAATACTCCTTGAATTCTCTCACAATTATTTTGTAACTGTTCTTTAAAGCTTCCAGTAGGACGTAATACTACTAGTGCCATGCATCACCATCCTGTTCAAGAATCTGGCAAAAGAGACAGATCTTGGACTTATTGGTCTCATGAATAGTTCCTGGTGAAATCGTCAAATCCCAAGACAAAACAGTAGTCTCAACATCATTGAGGTATTCTTCTATGCTCTCACTGAAGTCACTGTTCCCTCCATTAAACGGGGTAATTTTTATCAAGGTTGACATGTTGTAGATCAAAATCAAGAATGGAGTAGATGTTATCGTAGTTGGTGTTGAAACAAACTTAAATATCGAAGACGAGGATGAAGATGAGTAAAAATGGGTGAGATCGCAGAACTGTTGATGAATTTGTTCATTGTAATCAAGTGATCGACTAAAGCTCTCTGGTGTATTTGTTTCCAGAATGAAGATTTGTCGAGTACTGAGTGCAGTAATAGTAATCATAATCAAGAAGGAGTACAGACTGGACAATGGTAAATATCCTGGTATAGTAACCAGAAATCCGTTTCAGAGCACCAATGAATGAACCAAAACCAGTCCAGATGTAAAAATTGAAATGATAGAGAAGGTCCACTTCTCAAAGGATGAACAAACACTACCAGGTGTGGGCAAAACGCTGCTCGCACAACTGGAAGTTGAATGGTTGTCCTTAGAAAAAGAAATCTGTTGAAGGGGATCACACTCAAGAAGGAAAAGAAAATAAAGTCGGAAAGAGGAAACAAAAATAAATTCGCGTTCATTGATGCTATCTCTGCTGTCTGTGTTCTTGTCCCATTATCCTCTCTCACACTCAAATCCCCCCCGAAGTAAAACTAAGGCAGCAACGACTTTTCCTCCCACTAACCTCCATCAGCGGCAGTCCTAACTCTGAGCCCTATCTACTTTCTGCTTTTCCACTCTACCTAATTACACAACTAAGGGTAAAACATGACAAACATCTACAGACCGGATTTTTCCCTCACAGTATCCACCTGAGGAGAAGGAGGGGCTCAAGTTGTAGTTAAGTACACACTATTAGTAAGGGGGTGATTGGCTCGCCACAATTTCAAATTTTGGCCATCTCAAATTGCAATTTGGGGTAACATTGTAATCTCAAATTCTGAGGTGTATGGCACATCGAAAATTTGAAATTCTATACATGCAGAATTTCAAATCACAATTTGAAATGCCAGTATTTCTTGGCATGTTTTTTTGTTAGTATAAAGTCAGATTATGTAATAATAATAAAGAAATACCCCCCTTTTGAGTAAATAAAAATACTTCCTTACCTTTACACCTACAAGAAACTTGTCAAAATTCAACAATCTACATTCACAAACTTTACACAAATTACAATGACTTCCAATATATCTACACAACCAGCAAAAGCCTTATGGACAACAATGGCTGACAAAATCCTAATCACATCTATGCTTCGCCAATGCCGCAAGGGTAAAAAACTGGATAATGGATTCAAAAAAGATGTTTGGATGGAGATACTTTCTGAGTTCAATAGAGAAAGTAAAGATGGGAGCCTAGCAATTGGGCAGATTAAATCCCGATCAGCTACTGTAAGAATTATTCCCTGAAATAAATATTTAATGCTATGGAGCATGTGTACTAATGCAGATATTAGTATAAAAGAAATTGGAAAATGTTTAACCACCTACTGAACTCTTCTGGCTTTGTTTGGAATAATTCAAGTAAAGTTGTAACTGCTACTGATAGTGTATGGAACGATTATATAAAGGTATGAGCACCCAACAAAGTAAGAAAAAAGACTATGGCTTCTGCCTTACAAGAACTAACCATCAAAAATATGTAGAACCACCCAGTTGCAATGATGTTTAGGCAGAGAGCACTAGACAACTATGAAGAACTGGATGAAATCTTTTGCAATATGACTGCTACAGGAGTGAATGCAGTAACGCCAGCATCTTCACAATTGCCTAGAAGAGGCAGTCAGCTTAGCTATCAAACTATTCAGGATAGTCAGAATATATCCAGTAATTTGAGATTGCAACCTAATCCTGACTGGTTTGAAGGGAAAATATCTTACTATAAAGAAAGATATGCAGATATTGGACAACCCAGTGGGGGAGGAGATAGGAGGAATAGTAGAAGGGTGAATAGTTTCGAAAGTGAAAATGATAGATATGATGGATATAGTGGAGATATTGGGGACTTGGATCATGGAGTTGATAGAAGGGATAGGATAGGTAGAGGGGGTATAGGTGATAGAGGTAGAGGTGATAGAGGTAGTAGAGTTGATAGAATTAGTAGAGTTGATGGAGTTGGTGATGATGGTGGTAGTAGAGGTAATATTGGAATTAGTAGTATTGGTATTGGTAGTATTAGTACTGGTGTTGGTGGTGGGAGCAATAGTACTAATGGAAATAGTGAATGTGATGGAGATAGTGGAGATCATTGGGATACCAATGAGGACAGAACAGAGTATGCTAGTCAGTGGTCAGGATCTGATGCAACGTGTGAGATAGAAGACAATAACCAGGTACTTGACTCAGTTTGTTTAGATCAGCTCCCTAATATAACCACTACTTCAAGGAGATCAAAAAAATCATTAACTTCCTCTTAATTAGGAAATCAGGAGTTAGAGAAAATTACAGGAATGGCTGGTGAGGTCAAAGAGAGTATGATGGGGTTAATTAATAATATGTTAGCAAGAGGACATGATAAACGGGCTCGAAGTATCCACGACGATGATAGTGGATCATCAAAAGAGGATAATAATATAAATCAAGAAAGATATAAATCCTCTAAGTTAACAAATGTTCCTGTAGAATTTAGACCCTATGCTGAGTGTTTAGAAGTAGTTAATTCAATGTATACTTTAGGAGAACTTACAATGACAGAGGCAAAGGTCATAATATCTGTATTTAAGGAGAGTCCAATTAAGTGTGTTACATTCATAGTTCTTTCTAAGGATTTCAAGGTTGAGTGGATAAAGGATGCTATCAACTCACATACTTCTAGAATAAGTCAGGTATAATTTTTTTATATTAAAAGTATACATAGTACTAGTCAAGTTTATATTTCTTTTGTAATTATTCTTGCTCAAATCTCCTCTCCTCCATAATTTTCTGATAACTCTCCCACATATCTCCAGCAATTCTATCTCTCAGCTGTTCTCCTAGTTTTTTTCACTGCATAGAATTTAGGACTGGTTGCATAACTTGTGCAGCTACCTCTTGATGTACTTGCTTGGCTTTGGTAAGAATGGGTCCACGCTTGGAGGCTGGGATAGCATCAAGGGCAATTATATTGTGCAGGCAACACACTCCATTAAAAATTGCTGCTGTGGTAATTGCACTATAATTGGATGCTTGCTTTAATATCTTAAATCTTGTTTTAAGAATACCAAGAGTCCTCTCAATGCAGTTCCTTGCAGAAGCATGGCGGAGATTAAATAATTCTTTTGCGTTTTGTGGTCTTTTTGAAATTAATACAGAGTTAGTATTAAGACTATAAATTTAGAAGGATCATTATAAAGGAGACTTACGCCTGATTCCCAATTATCTGCTCTTTCAAATGATAGCGAACACCTTGATAGAGTGTAAGGTATTCAGGTGATATTCCATATCCAGCATCTGCTAAGTAAAACTTTCCACTTGGAATTTGAAAGCCTTTATCACAGGCATCAGCTAGGACTTGAGAGTCATGAGCTGATCCCTCCCATCCTGATAAAACAAATAGAATCTTGCAGTCAAAACTGCAGGCAACAAATTCATTTTGGGCAGTGAAGCCCTTCCTTGTTCTATTAGCTGGTGCATCTACTGCAGATACATTCAAAGGAATCAGAGACCCATCAATTGCTCCAAGACAATTCTGAAAAAAAAGGAAGAATTTTGAATTTGTTATAATTTCTGGTGGTATAACATCAAGGTCTGTATTGCTTGCTGTTGGAATCTGGATAAACTCTGGTGTTAGGTGATTTATTGCATCCAAAACATCTTTAAATAGCTGACTAATAGTTTCAGGAGAATGTTGGAATTGCTCCTGTGCCACCCGTTGGCAGGAACCCGATGTGACAATAAATATAAAAATGTGGAGCCAGTGCTCAATAGTTATATAACAAGAGTCTTTAAGAAGACACTTTTCTCTTAATAAACTTGCCAATGATCGAAAAGTTTTCATTGGCATTTGAAGGCATTCCAGAATATGTCTCTCATGAGTAGAGGCTAACAGCTCAGCAGTATACTGCTGGCCACTCATCTGAGATGTGTGCTTTGGTTGTAGTTGTCGGGTAGGTGCCTGCTCATAGATTTCTCTTTGAATTGATGATAGTGCAGCAATTGCTTGTAGTGTCATTGTACCAAGCTCAAGTATCTCCACTACTTCATTGATCTCATTTATTTCATCATTCATGGTTTCCTGACCAGATTAAGGAGCACTTTTGGAGATTTTATAGGCACTTTTTGTTGAGTTTGTAGTTGTTGCTTTTGTTGTACAGGTTTTTCGTCAATTGTTATAGCTTGTATGGGTTAGGGATTACCTTTATAGATGGGGTACAGTACAGTGTCATTATTGCTGAATTGTTTAACAATATTTTTTCCTTCTTGGCACTAATTCCTCTCCATAATTAAATTTAGTTGAGCCTCACTTTCTCAAATTCTAATTCTCACAATTCTGTACCTGCTTGGGT
>ML120381.1:0-27971 GCA_003788595.2 Choiromyces venosus 120613-1
CCAAATAATATTTTCAAAGCCTGGAATCATTACTTGCGACATTGCATAATGCTGATAAGTATGTTCATAGACCCCTTTAGCTCGGCAACGTCATTCTTGATGTCACCGAGTTCTTTCTTGATTTCCGCGATATCCTCTTTGATTTCCGCGATATCCTCCTTGACTTTTTTCTTAAACCCTGCAATATCCTCCTTGACTTCCTTCTTAATCTGATCAATCTTTGTGTTGAAATGTGCCTTCAGCTTATTGTCCCTAGCTGCATCATGTAAAGTGAGTTTGCATGCCCCCTAGTTAGGTCAGTACCAACTACATGCAACATTTTGGGGATTTATTTCTTCACAATGTAATTCACTTTCTGTTGGAATTCTATTATGATAAAACTCACCATCTATTCCAATTCTCTCTGTGCCTCATTTAACAAATACAAATCAAGAATACACAGCCACCAAGAAAACAGTACATTGAAGTCATAACTCTGCCGTGTAACGTGTCAATTTTTTTTTCCACTCTGTCAAATTTCATTTCCAGCTTATTTTCCAATCTCGCTTGCCCTTCTTGGAGAAGACACAGTTTGGTGTTCATTACCGCTTTAGTCTAATTACATGTTAGAGTGATGTTTGTATCAGAAAATAGATCCATACCTACTTGTTCTAAGTCATCAAAATACTGCTTGGTAAAATACGAAGCTGGGTCTGGAAGAGACTTGTCACCTGTACTGTCACCCTTATCAATGTTGCATCTCTGAGTCACCCAGTTAGTATGCAGCTTCTATGCTTTGTAAACTTTGAACTCACCGAAGTAGTACTGATTGACTTGGTCAGATGGTGGAGTTGAAGAGGATGGTGGTAAACTCGCATAGGCTTTAATACTTGTTTGCTCAGGAGCCTAAACATTATTGTTGGTTGATTTTCGCTGGAGGTAACACTCTAGTCAGTTGGAGAGATAATATGACATTGGATAAACTCACTTTATCGCTGTACCTTAGGTGATCACTTGTTGTTGCAGTTTGTTCCGTTCCTTGTTACCAGATTACAAGGTTGTAAGGACTTTGTCTCTTCTCCTAGATGGCAGGGAAACCACTCACTCTTATACTAGTGAGGCCAATACATATCATAGTCACATGAATTATCACTGCGAGTTTCAAGAAAGAACCCTGACTAGGGCATAATATTAAATTGCCAAGACAGGTGAGTTCTGGTATCATGTGACATAATACTCTTATTGTATGATATGCTGCACAACTACTCTAAACCACCTCTGGGAACAAGTCTACCAAATTTTCCTTAGTGAGAAATGCTCTTGTCACATCAGCTGGAAAAAAAGATAGACCGTTCAAAACTGGCATTTCTCTCAAACATTTTCTCTCAAACATTTTTCCTCATTAGAATTTTTTTTGCAAAACTTCAGAAGTTTTCGAGAGCTGCTAGAATCGAACTCTGTACCCTCATTATATAATGATGACTCTGATCACTGTTATTACTCAGATGAAAAATGATTTTAGTTTTAGAAAAGGATGATAACGTATATAAACCCTTCCTCCTAAAAGATTTATTGGTATATTTTCTTCATATTCTTTACACTGCACCTAATACTTGAATGATAATTTACTTATTTACAACATGGCAGGCATTAATCCTGCGATTACTGTAGGGAGCATTGATGATATAACATCTGGGATGATGTTTCTTGCTTATTCACTGCTTCTATTTTCTCTAAAATAAAATCGCTGGACACTCTTAGCTTTATCAAGGACTGGAAATCAAGTGGCCTCAATGTGAGCAGTTTTTCATTCTTTTCTATCCGATTTGTTTAAATATATGTTTCCCCTATTCAAGTCTATAGTTCTGGCTTCAAGTCATAAATATAGACTAACATGAATAATTGTGACTGAATAGACCTTTAACTGGTTTAGAAAAAGAGGATTTCGAATAGTAAATAGAGCTAGAAGGTTTTGAGTGCCGTATAGGCAGCTATTTCCTGAAAGGTCTAGCAACCAATAGACCTTATCTCCTCATTACCGCAACATTCAACAATATAGGCTTTATAGATCTCCTAATACTGGTGACTATCAGGAAATCCTTTCTCCCATCCATGAAGGTAAAAGCAAGGTTAATTTCTGCAATAGACTTACGAAATGTGATAATGACCCACATAGGCCTGGTTCAGTACTAGCAGGAGGTACTCCTGATGATACCACAGGATTAAATATCAGAGATACTACTGGCAGACGAGAGTACACACTTTAACATCCCTTAGATAGCTCTAGACATACTCCAGTGCAGTAAGGAAGGCCTTCTACATGTAAGACATATTCAGGAAATTACAAAGAGTCTTGTTGAGGCATTTGATAGATCCTCTTACTGTCAAATTAATGTTACCCATTTGCATCATCCTACACCTTCTGTAAGTTCTATTTTTGTGGATCAGCCATTACTTCCTCCTCTGCCTCATTATTCATGGCCCCTGCAAGCTGACAGGCAGCATAGAAAAACTGTACAGGTGAGCTCAGGATAGCAGTAGCAACAATTTCAACAACCTTCATGCCTCCTGGATAACCAGTCTGGGCCAGCAGGTTTCAGGCCCCATAGTATCCCCAGGGGCCCACAAAATACTGATAATAGTAGTGGTGGTGATGGATCAATCAGACCATACTGGAGTCAGGATTTTCTTGTTTCTCCACTGTACTAACAAGTGCTGGGTCAAATCAAAAACTAAACAAAATCATAATCTACAGGCCTGGAACAAGTAGCAATCAAGGGGTATAGTATCAATAAGAGAATCAGCAAGACAGAGGTAACAAGATTGATGAATAGGCAAAAGGTGACCAGAGCTTCATGGAGGTTATTACACTAGAGGAAATGGTGAAGGAAAGGGAGCTCAATCAAGACTCCAACTCCAACTTCTCTATCTCAGAATTGGACTTGGATGGTTAGGACAAAGTTGAGGAAATAATCTGCGAAGACATCCCAAGGCAAGAATATAGTCAATATTACACCTTAGATACTACCTCACCTGTAGAAATGAAATAGGTTTCCACCTGTAAATCCATATACTTGATCTCAATGAGCGATGGAAATGATTTTAACAGTCAAGTACTACAAGGTAATACCCCAATCCCCTACCAACTCCTTAGCGCCTTGCTCCCAGAGGGGCAAGCACAAGAACTATCACCTAAGAGCACAAGCCATAAGCATGATAGAAGATCGAACAAATCTAGCCTCTGCTGATACAAATCATACTAATATAACTTCTGCCCTAGCTCACTCAAATGCGAACCCCAATGGGCTCAATCTCAATTCACAAATTTCATACATGTACTGTGTAGGATGATTGCTCGACCACAGCCCAGCTTCACCAAGAAGCCACCCCTGTCCTAGCTACTTGTGACATTGGTGAAGATAATGAGAGTGTGGGGGATAACTAGTATTTTGACACATGCTCACAAAATGTCACAGCCAAGCTACCAATCATGCAAGCCATACTGACAAACAATTCTGAAGAACAATACCTACAGAGTACTAGTAGTTCAAAATTGAGGGATTAGAAACTACCCCTTTTATGCTAGGGGAACCACTGGGTAACAAGATGCCCACTGGTAGTGTGATGCACTTTTGGAACCCTCTGTGTACTATGCAGCTATGAGGGGATGACAAGGAGAAAAAAGAAGTGGAAGACAAAGAAGAGGATAAGAACAAAAGAAGAGATTAGCAGTAGAATACTACAAGGTATACAAAAAACTACAACAAATACTATTGAACAGGTTGAAATCCTAGATAAGGGCCATCAGGGTATCTGAGGACAAGCTCAATACCCTCTATCCCAAGGGCAAGGTAGCCTTTGTGGTATACAGAAGCTTTGTTACCAATACAAGATGGGAAGAACTAAGTGGCTGCACTCATTTATAGCAAGCCAGCCCTCAATAAACCCTCGTTTCTATGTACATTCTCCTACTTTCCATCCCACATAACAGAAGGCTATTTTATTAAGCTACCTGCTTGGCCCTATCATTAGATAATATACTAAAGGCTTCAGAAAAAATCTCCCACTTTCACATAATATCACCACTGAAAGTCACATATATATCCAGTATTTGCTAATATATCTTTCTCTGTCTTTTACATGGTTAGAGTATTGTATGCCAGTGTGCAGGGGGAAATGTATTTACAGATTAGGTTAGGTCATTGGATGATGTTTTACTACTTATTTCATTGGCTAAGAACTGATCTTTATTTCACTCATATACCAAGTCTTCTGGTAGTTTCATCATTATAATAACTGATCACATCAATAACTATGAGGGGTCAACATTAATCATGCCAAGCTTGTTGCCTACAGCTACAACATCGACATGTTCACTCACTCACAACTCGGAGTACTCCTTCAGAGTGCCTGATAGCTCAATATCACTTTATGGCTAGTTTCTGTTAAGCTAAAATTAACTGAAGTTTATGATATATTATACTGTTTCAATTAATCTAAATTAAATTCTATTAACATGAATCATAAACTGAGCTCTTGAAGTTACTATCTTATAATAAAGAAAAACTTGCAGAATTAGCCCCAAGTCCTGTTATCATCAACCTCTCCTATCAGAACTATCAATTATGCCACAAGCATTACTTTTTATTGTTCCAAGCAAGTGAGTAGCACCATATGCAAATATTAAAGTTCACATTTAGGTATGCCTTAAATCAATACAGTCTACCCAAGAGGAGTATCCCAATGTTGCTTGTATTGCTCACACATACAAAATACTGTTATCAAATCTCAAGAGACAAGTGCAAGATTGACAGTTATGACAATTGAAGCTTGAAGCAAACTACAAGGTGTCTGAAGACCAGGAGCTTACCATATAATAGTACCGAGACCAGAGTGAGTCTGTGGATACCAGTGCTAGCCTACCAATGATGAATGACTGTGCAAATACAATTTTGCAATATACTCATAATGGCCATGGACCGGCACCAGCTGTCAGTAATCAGTGGGCCCAATCCTTTCTGTGTCATCATGAAAATTAATTTACTGACAAGTCAAAGACCTGGAATACAGATCACAAAAATGCCTACCAGGTAGATAATATTCATGCCTGGTTCAAGAAGTATGTTACGGTTTGTAAAAGGTTTAATATTCAATACTGCAATCAGTACAACTTCAATTAGATAGGCTTTTGTAGTGGTGTTGGTTGTCACTAATAGATAATTACATGTGGGCCAAGCAAGTAGTCTTTCCTTTGATGTTCAACCAACTATGAGTTAGTCAGTATATCTGAAACTATTAGTAGTAATAGAGCTGTCCTTTTGCCAATAATTATTATTCATGGCAGTATTTATAAGGAATCATGGTACACTACAACCAGATTCTCAGGGGACTATCTAGTTGGTACATTAGAAATAGGCAATAACAAGAATAAATTGACAATAAACTGGCTTGTTTACTTCAATTAGCTTTTATCCAAATGACAAGATAGCATGTATTGACTCCTACCCCTTCATAGTTTCGACTCACATTGCAAAAACCAATTTCTAAAGTACTGCAATGGGTATAAGATTGTTCTATTCTGCCTTTCTCCTCATTCAAGTCCTCTCCTTCAACAGTTAGACATTGTCATATTTCTGCCTTATAAGTATTACCATGCTGAGGTGATGGAAGCTACTACTTGTACTAGTTGTAGAAACTTTGACAAATCTGAATTTTTAGATACTATTGATACCACTAGGCAGTAAACCTTCAAGTCCTCAACAACTTGATTAGTCTTCTATTCCCTTGGCCCCATTCTCTACGATCCTGATATTATGATATCCAAATTGCTGGAAGTAGCTGTTACTCACTCACAAATACCAAATATCTTTTCCAAATCTTCAGCTTCATCTAGTATTTCTCTTACCATCACAAGTCTGAAAACTCAAGGTGAACAATTCCTAAATGAGGTCAAGGACCTCTTACTAGTCTTTTAACAAAGACTAAGGCTTGCACTACAAGGTGGCGTAACTTTGGTACAGTCAGGCTGATTAGTCATGAAACATATAGAATATAGTCAAGCAGGTAAGGAAGCAAGAAATACAAGATAGAGAGCACAAAGCAGGAGGTAGGTCCAAAAGGTTAGTGTCTTATATACCTCTGATGTACATCAAATAGTGAAAAAGAGGGAGGTGGCGGAAGTAGCAAAAGCAGAAATACTATTATTCATGGCTCAGAATGGTAAAAAGAAGGCAGATCAAGTAACGCTTGTAACAGGTGGTAACCTGTATGAACTAAATACAATAGGCATCAGCGGAAGTCTAGCTAGTGTTTGATTCTTAAGGGAGACTAGAGAGGTAAAGCAAAGAAAGTCTTAGAAGAATTGAAGGAGAGAGGGAGCAAGAAAATTGCTATTCAACCAAGTATATTTCTTATTCAGGTTCTGTCTGATGTCTGGCAGTTCCTGCTAGTCAGGAAGCCTATCTTAAATACATGATGTCTACCACCCAAAGTAGAGGTTTCTGAAAACCCATGACCACTGTCATTACCATTAAGTACACTCTACCAGAATCTTATGATCCTACCAGAATCCTGAAAGCCCAAGCCAATCCTTCACCCAAGCCTTATCTCTACTGCTGGTATATATGACTATTTATACCCTTGGAATTCCTAAGTCAAATTCTTGCCAGTACAAAATCATAACTAATACAAATATAAACAAATTACTGCAATCCTAATACATCTTCCATCTCCGCTACAGCTCCAGTCATTGAAATTTATTACCTATTTGACTATGACTCAATACCATGACTGGGAGGAAAATCATGACCACTTTTTCTCTCCGCCTTCCCACTTGGGTGGGGCCAAGAAGTATGATTTCTATTACTTGCTTGTATCTTGGCATCCACTCCATTCTTCTCTCTTGAGGTCTACACTCTAGAGGCTATTCCTTCCCCTCTTCCAACATCTTATAATGTTGGTTACCTCCCTTACCCCACTTTCACTTTACTTTACTTAGTGATTTCTATGGTCTAGTTTTTTCATTCGGTCTTTCTACAGACAGCTGAGAATCATGGTCCAAAAACATGGTCAAAAAAACTATCCTAACAAGCCACCCTCCCATAAACTACAACAAAGTATGATATCCCACTAACATCACACAATAGCTAAGAAAACCAAACTGCCAATAGTGTACCTAACAAAGAAAACCAAAAACCTGAACCTAAGGAAAAATTCAAACTCTACTTATTGTTACGAGCTCTGGTGAGAGTTAGATAACAATATCTATGGATGAAAAGGTCCATGCTGGGGAGTCAACAGGGGATCAAGTCTTACAATAGGTGTGTGTCCGAAGTGAGGAACCCAAGCACCTGCCTGAGCAGAGGTGGTGGAGTTGGCAGTAGTGTGCCAGCCAATAGGGGGATAGATGGTAGTAAGGTACCAGCTAAAGTAGTTTCTAAGTTGACTGACTATATTACCGCATCTCTCATGTAGTCCCTTGTGATATGAGAGATGGCGTCACTTCTGGAGGGGATCTCAGAGGTAGGAGGGCATAGGAGGAGAGGACATGAGGGCAATAGGGTATTAGCCGAATGTCCAGAGAGGGGATAGTTCAGGAGGGGAGTGTTCACTTGAGGGAATATACTATCAGTTATCATGTTCATGTCTGACAAGGCAGCCTGCTGCAAAAGAGGAGGTTGGAGAAATTGACTGTGGCCTGTTGAAGTGTTTCCTCCTACTACTAACTGTACTCCCAGTCATCTGTAGAAAGACCAAATGAAAAAACCTGACTATAGGATTAACTAAACAAGGTGAACCGAAAGTATGGTAAGTAAGGTGACTGACATTGTGAGATGTCAGAAGAAGGGAATGCAAAGCCTCAAGAGGGTAGACCTCAAGAGGAAGGAAAGAAGGAGATGCTGAAATGCAAACAAGTGATGGAAAGTATTCTTCCTGACCCCTCCTAGGCAGGTGGGACAAGAGCATAAGTAGTGATGATTTTCCTCGCAGTTGTGGTATTGAGTCATTCCCAAATAGGTAATAAATTTGAATAACTGGAGGTGTAGTGGAGACAGAAGATGAGTATAACTAGTATACAATTGTTGAAACATATACATATATTACAACACTTAAGACTTTCCTGGATGAGATTGAGGATCCAGTAAAGGCAAGATGTACTGTATGAGTATATAAAAAGAGAATATCCAAGTTAATAGTTACTGGCATTAAGCAACAAGCAAGGTTGTGGAAACTCAGGTAAAACAACAATCATAATTTAAAATGTTATATTACACAAAAAACAGGCTGTAGTGAGCCATAAAGTATTGTTGAACTATAAAGTGATGTTGAGCCTTGAAGTTATGTTGAGCTATCAGGCACTCTGAAGGAGTTCCCCCAGTTGTGAGCCAGCAAACATACCAGAGTTACGGCCACACATCGTGAACTTGGTATAATTAAGCCTCATAGTGATGTTGAATATGAAAGTCCTATCAAGCCAAAAGGTTATGTTGAGCCATAAAGTTACTATGGTAAGCACCAAAGCTCTGTTGAGCTATTAGGCACTCTTTAGAGTGCCGCCACTTGTGAGCTGGCTAATATTCGAGGGTTGCAGCTGAACGTTGCAACCTTGACACGAGTCAGGTGAGGCCACAAAGATCAATAGATTGAGGATGATCTGAATATTACTCCCAGGACAGAAGCCCCAATGTATTACTACTTGTATTCTTCTCATTTCTCTCCCACACTTACTGATCCCTGGTTCTTCTTTGGTGATGATATTTATGCTAAGAGACTGTGAAATTCAGGAACAAAAGAAAGGATGTGTGCTCGAGAAGGTGGGACTCCTCAGGTTTTCAAAGATTTAGCTGTGATCATTGCTTGTCAGGTAACCTAGCTACAAATCTATTTATTCTTCAACCACTCAGGCTAATGTGAGATAAAGTGGAGAGGTTATCTCTTCTTTTGTTCCCGAATTTTACAGCCATTTAGCATAAAAACCATCACTGAAGAAGAATCGCAGATCAGCATGTTGGTAGAGAAATTAGTATACTCAAGTAATACCGATACAAGTAACAGTCTATAAAAGCAGTAGTGATTTTCAAAGTTAAAAGGCGAGATTAACGTACAATAATCTGCAATGATCTACATGGAGCCATGCATTACTGTACACATTGAGAGTAGCTAATTATAGTATTGTATTTTAGGCAATATATTTGAGACCCCCAGGAAGAGATGGTATGTGTGGAAAAAATAGTAAATTATCTAATTGGAAAAGTAGGTGAAAATTTTTCAATTGACATCATATACAAAATATTAACTACAACAAATCTTTCATGCCAAAGGAGAACAACAAGCAAGTGCAGTATGGTAGCAAGAAATCACAGCACACATTCAGCCTGGACAAAAGACAAAAGTGAGCAGTTAGTCCAATGGCTGGAGAATCCTGAAAACCTGAAAAAGATACGAAAAGGATCAGGCATTTCAAAGAGCATGATTCTTAACAAAATAGTAACTGAAATTCCTACAAAACCAGTGATAAAAATTGGCTACAAGTATGACAACCCAATGAAATCCTATAAAGCAGCTGTGAAGATGAACAATCAGTCAGGATGGGGGCTTACACAAGGAGATCTGGATGATGGAAGGCAGACTTTACAAGGTATGTACTTGGATCTTTGAATTTTATGAACATAAAAAAAATAAAAATAAAAAAATAAAAAAATAAAAAAATAAAGTGAGAGAGAAGAGGGCAGTTGGAAAAAAGAAGAAAAGAGAAAGAAAAAAGGCAGAGAGCAAAAGTATAAGAATATAACTAATTATAAGAGATGGACTGGGTTTATAGAGAAGCTCCTTTCATGATGCCCCTACTTCTTTTGTTTGGATAAGATACTTGGTGACAATCCCAATGTTCAACCACCTGCATTTTTCAATTCTGGAGCTGATATACAAGCTACCATAATCACAATTGATAGTCTATTAGTAGCTGTTAGGCCATCAAGGAAGGAGAGTGAAGAAGACGAAGAGGGAGCAAGAATGGATCTTGGAAATGAGCTAGGAGAGGGGATAGGGGAGCTAGGGAAGTGGGAAGTAGGGTCAGGTGGTATTGGAGGAGGAGGTTGGGAGGTCAGCATGCCTTATAGGATAGGTGGTAGAGTTGGGGAGGAAAAAAATAGAGGGAATAGAAGTGATAGTAGTGATTATGATATTACAAGTGAGGTGGAATATTGGGAACTAGAAAATGGAGAGGAGGTAGTACAAGAGGACCAGAGATGTCAGAAGAATAAATATCAAAGAGAGAGACCAAGGTTGAATGAGGAAGAAAGTGGGAAAGACAAGGAGGAAGGTGCTGGTCGAATTGAAACCAATGTTAGGAATGTGGGTAGTGGTAACAATTCGATAAGAGGTAGGATGGCAGGTACGATACAAAAGTAAAGAAGGTGTAACTAACTGGAGACAGATTGAATAAGTACTAAGGAAATGATTGAAATAGCAGGTCAACAAGGTATTCAAAGAAGAGACAACGAAGAAGAAAGTGACCTATCCTAACAAACAATAAGACAAAATCTACTGGGCGCAGAATGACAAAGGAGAACATGGCAGTTATCTGCGATCTAAAGAGCAGGCAAACATTATTTTCCAGTAATGATTGAGTATGATGATGATAATGCTGATGATGGTACTTCTAAAGTACCCTGAAAAAGAAAAGGGCCCAGTTAACTGCCCTAATTGATGCAGTTAGTCTGCTAGCTTCAGCAAAAGCAGAAGGAGAAGAGAAGAAATTTGAATTTCTTGCTCAACACTTACAGCAGCAGGTGGAGCTCAGCCATTGAGGACTAGACTTAGAGAGAGAATGATTGGAAATTGAGCACAAAAGAAACCAGGCAGAGCAAATACATTCTGAGTTAATGATGTTGCAATGGCAAGTATCTCTTCAAGTGGGAATAGGCAGAACCAGTCACTGGGATAGAAGAATGGCTAGCAATCAGGAGTAAAATAGGGACTCTGCTGATGTTGAAGATCTTTTTAATGTTTCCAATTTATAAGAGTAATATTTTATCTTTTGTTTATTATTCTTTTGTTTATTGTTTTTCTTTTTTCTCTTTTATTTTATTTTGCTTTATTATCACTATTTTCCTTTTTATTTTTATCTTACATATTATTTATTATGCTTATTGTTATTGTTTCTATTTTGAAATAGAAATTGATAATTGATTTAAAAAAAATTCCCACATCCTATTCCTCCATTCTACTCCCTCCCTTCATTTAGCTTCTGCTCCTAAAGCTTCATCCTCATCAATAATATCACCATCCCTTTCTCTTTCCCTTTCCCTTTCAATTTCATTTCCTTCTTGTTGTACATTAGGTATACACTCTGTTTTACTTTCAATATCACATAGGAAATTATGTAGTACTATACAAGCCATAATCCAAGAAAGTACTCATACATAATCTTGTGACCTGTGAATATAGATTGCTATACCATGAAGTGAACCCCACCTATTTTTTAAAATACTAAAGGCTTGCTCAGCTCTCACCTGGGCTGCAGCCAATCATAAATTGAACTGCCTATATCCATCTCGTTCCTGACTCGCTCTGGGCTCCTTGTATGGGGTCATACAATATCTGGTTACTCCATAGGCTTTATCAGCCAAAGGATACTCATCTGGATGGGAGAAGAAAGTATTTGGTCTCTTGAAAAACACCAAACTACCAAATACAGTTGCATCCCCCACTGAGGCTTGGTATCCTCTAGCTACATAGGTAAATCTCCTGTTGCCGTCACAGATTGCTTGTAGAGTGAGTGCGGATTGTTTCTTATAGTTGAAGTAGGTCTCTCCATGATAAGATGGACCATACCGAAGGACAAAATCCATTCCAGCAAGGAACCCAATGCAGTCAAGAAATCCACTGGTTTCCTCAACCAGTGTTTGCATCTGCCAAAATGCACTACTCTCAAGCCTCGGCTATTTAACCAACCGTGAAAGCTGCCAAATCAACGCTGCTATCCAGCAATCACAATATAGCCATATTGTCCCTTCACCAATGCACATCTGTATTGCCCCTCTCACTACTGTATACCCTGCTGATCCCAAAAAGTACCAAGCCATTACTAACTGTATTTCGATAGGACTTTGAGGATTTTGGGAATCATTCCCTAAAACTAGGTCCGTCCAAATGATTGATACAAGCTCAAAAAATGATTCTTGCTTCATATGAAAAAAGACACAAAACCTGTCTTCGGATATGGTATATACCTAATTCATGTTAGTTTATTTTCACAGATTTTTAGTTTTCTCCTCTTTTCCTACTTGTTTTTCTCTTATCATTTCTTGATATTTCTAGTTTTTTCTTTATAAAATAAATTTATTAAAATACTGATTTACTTACATGATGTGTGAACAGGTACTTGATACGTGGGATTGGATTTCATGATGCCAAATATCAAATTTCTGGCACAATCACTCCTAAAAGCTCTATCCCTTCACCAATCTCATCCCTACTCTCCTCCCCTTCCTCAATCATCAAATTTATTAACCCCATTGCTGATTTTCCTAACTGGTAGAGTTGTTCTTGAGTGTCCAACAGTCTAAGCCAACTGCTTGGAACTCGCTACAGTGTGCTGCTTGGCCACAGGACTTGTGAAAGCATTTCAATATTATCAGGCTGAAATAGAAAATCAATTAAACTTTGACCAAGCCAAGTATCTTGAAGGAGTTGAGTAACTTGAGCTTTTTGGGAAAGGCAAGGCATTTTGAATTGTTGATTGTTTATCAATTTGCTAACATTTCCTCTAGATTGTATTATATTACTAAAACTAATAGAATCTTTACACGTTGCCTGATACCGACCTCAAGACCTCGGTATTGATACTCCTGCCTTGTATCCTCATGGTATGGTATGTATAAGGTATGTTAACCACTTTTGTTCATGACGAGCTTACCTTACCTGCTCAAGTACGCTAGAAAACTCTGACTTTTCTAACTTTGAAAACCCCTAGTATAGATTTTTGTGACCTCCTCGGAGTCTGGTAAAGAACTTGGAGACATTTCATTATCCAGTATAATGCTCTAGATAAGTTAGTAGTCTATGGTAGATGACGAAATCAAGCGAAGGGACACTAAAGATTTGGTTAGCTCAGCTGAGGGATGACGACACTCTTGGGTGTGTGGCAACCATGACTGACCCCAACCACACCAAAGCCTAAGCAAGTCTACAAGTATCCTCTTGATTCACTTCAGTTGACAAAATCCTAAACACGGTGGCTACTCCGCTTGTCATCACGAACTCCCAAACACAAAGTCATCTCGTTACTGCGAAGCAATCTTTCCTCCTCTTACCCCTTTTCCCCTTTTCTGTCTCACAAACACCGGCTTACCCACCATCCTCACCACCAACCTCACAGAATCGTACTGTCGCAGGGCTGCCACTCTTCCAGCGCGTTTCACTTCTGTGAAGTTTGCAGCAATCAGGTCCAAAAAACTTCAGCGGTCGAAGGTGAGACCACTATAAGTGCGAGAATTGTAATCATTTTCGCCCATCATCCTGCTGCTCCTCTCCGCTACCTCGAAGCACATCCCCCTCATACACTGCACTTCTACACCTCCTCTCACAAACAGCGGCTTAACCACCATCTTCGTACATCTCAATCTCAGGATTGTCCCGCGCCTCCTGCTTCTTCCTTCTACCCTTCCCCTCCCTCTACTCCTCCATCCTGTCCCACTTCTGAAAACCGACCGAGTCTGGACTTCCAGTTCATTGAGCTTTATTTCCTCTGCCCGCTTACCTCCCACCCGCCTCACTTCATTAGCAATTATACTCTCATCCTTGCCTTTGAATCAACCTTTTGCAGAAATGGAATAGGTATTAGGGATTGTTTCTGACTGCGAACCTTCTCCATTCAGTGCCTGTGGTAGATCCTCTACCCCAAGACATTCGGCAAATACGAGCTTCGTTAATGAGAGAGATTCTGCAAGAACCTCGGCCATGCCTGCAACAACCGAGTCTCTCCGGGTCCATGAAGGTGCTCATCCTGTGTCGTCTGACTCTATACCTTCCAGCACTGCCTTCACCAAACTATCCACACTCATCCCGCAGAAGAACGAACTCCGTTTCAGCACAGCTGTCGGCCTGGCCGACTACATTGAAGCTAAAATTGAAGAATGTCTTGAATCAGAAACCGGATGCTACATGCTTATCACGGGTGTTGCAGAAAACATGATTCAACCCATCGAGGAGGCAATGGAGGAACTCGGTATTCGCAACACGGCCCGATTCACATACGGGCAAACAATGGAATCGCTCATTATCAGGTTGATGCCTGGTGCTTCGTACGAACTCGTGAGCTGGAGTTTATGATATAAGATCTAGGACAAGTTTTCCGACATATCTGGTCATCTAGATGAGTCTTTGCTTCCTGTTGGAAGCACCACGGTTCATGCTGCCGGTCAGAGGAGTAAACAGTACGATGCTGGGTTCTGACCACGTGATGCCCGGGCACTCGGGGACCAGTGGCCATCGGTGGTGATCGAGGTGGGATGCTCAGGAAGTCTGCCGGTGCTTTGTTTTGATGCTGAGTGGTGGTTAGTGTACTCAAGAGGACAAAACAGGATGGCTATTATTGTGCAGATTACCAGGAATCCAAACTCACTACGGTTGGAGTATTGGGAAATGGTAGCAGATCCTAACTGCAGGGCCACAAGAAATATTACACAGTGGAGACCTGGCCACAACTAATACTTTAAGATTGGCGATTCTGGAACAGTAACCCCAGTGGGAAGTGATCTTGTGATCCCATGCCACTCCCTCTTCGACACGTCACAACCTGCTAACCTTGATATTATACTCTTTGCTGAGGAATTATCACATTGGGCACTTGGTATATATACCTGGTTTGTGTAGTTACAGCCCATGGCTTAATTCAAGTGAGGCACATGATAGCAGAATCCGGATAGTTCGGGCTAATGCATATTTTTAATTTTTCATGTTGTCCAGCCTGCATTTCTTTTTTTGCCAAGATTGGGCATTCTCCATAGTAAAACAAGAGCTAGTGGAGGCTAAGACATCTTGCGCCTTTCTTTTGTGGATAGGCATCACTGCTGGAATGGTTGTTTTGTCGCGAAATGCTCTTTTAGCAAGAGTGATGATTCTGTTTCAATGGTTTAGCAATACCTTCTAAGCTATTACTGACAGCTGAGCTTCAAGCCTTCGTCTCCTTTCTTGTATTTTCTGGTCTGTATTGTTGCTGGAATGACTGCTATGGGGAAATGATTTTCAATATATTTAATTGGGTATCCCGTACTGGCAAATGGTGACCGTTCAACTACGGGCATAATTTTGATTTCCTCGCTTGATTTTCTCTTGAAATCCTTTCTCGCTCTAGTTATTCAGATTGCACAAATTATTCGTTGTGGCTGGTAGGATTGTTGCGCGAAATGATAGTAGGAAATGCAAAACTACAAATACGGAAATTGAGCTTCGGGTGGTTAAGATTTCTTTTTTATCCTTTTTGCCGTCAAGTTTCCAGTGGCATTGGAAGAATATCTGTATTATAATACTAACGACTAAGTTTACTCCTGCTTGCCTTGCTTGTTTTGTTAGGAAATATCACTCATGAGCACCATGCGTGGCAGTTCAGTCGAGTACTTGTGCCAGATGAGGTGTCCAGGGGAGATAAAGCGAAGGGTTGAAGAAGTATATATAGGAAGTAAGGGCTGAGTAGTAACTTGAGGAGAAAAAGAAAACAAAGTGGCGGAAGAGACAGTCTTATATGGGAGATCGGGGAATAAGCAGGCGATAGATTCCTCCCGTTCATCGGTTCCTGGGCCTCCTATTTCGCATAGCCGAAACCACATAGTGCGGTGCACATTCTACCGAAGAACACACAGCCTCCGTCTGAATGGCCATATTGCTTTGCAAGCACTTGCGTGAGTCCCAGTGTGGTCCATATACTTTCTGTATCCCGTACCTGTTCCTCCATATGACCATCCACTCCGCGCATGCTGTTCTTCCAGACAACATAGATCTCCGGTGTTCCCTCATTCTCTAAACCACCATATCCACATCCCCAAAACACCATTTCGACAGCCAACAGCTTTTGCAAAGAAGTTTCACCTTTGGTCCTCCTTCCTTCCGTAATGCGGGATTGCCGTTCGAGTTACATACTCCTGAAATCCCAGATGTGGCGCACACATCTCTGCTACCCCTGCCGGGAAATGCACACCAGCATGCACTAGGCATCCATTATACTGCCATCATATATCAATCAGGTCTTCCTGATCCTTTTAAATAAATCAAAGGGTGTCTTTCCTTCTTCCACCGAAAGAACTCCCTGAACGATACGCTGCGTGCACAAATGAAATTATTGATATCGCGGCTGTGGAGTCTGACGGATGAGACAATGCCTACGGAAACGTTGGAAATTACTTGATGATATATGGGGCATAAGTGAGATGTGTTCCAACTTGGTGGGGGGTTGGCTTATTGGGGAATATTCCCGATGGACCATGCGATAAGCGGATAAGAAAAATTCCCCGCTGGACGGCCCATTAGGGTATTCCTGAATAGACTCAATCATTGCATAGCACTCGGAAACTGCACACTCATCTCTGCCAAGAATCCCTCCGCACGCCAAAGAGAATTGGTGAGGACTCCCGCAAAATATCGGGTGGCAGGGGCACTCTTGGCGAAGACGTGGGGGTACTTTCATCAACAGTTTCAATAGACCGGGAATAAAGCGTGTACCAACCCTGCCACACATGGGCAGGCCTTGTACAGTTGATGTTTTCCAGTAGCCATAAATATGCTGTGAATGCTCGTCCTGTATCCTGGGAGAAGAGGTTTTGTGAACCATCCATTGGCGATGTCCTACATTACCAAGCTACTTGGTAGCTGATATGGAATGAAATGAAGCACAGGGTATCCTACCCTGGTCGGAGACAACTAAGATTTGGGTGTGTGTTACACGTTTTTAAGAAAGATAAAGTGGGTATCATGATAAAAATGTTACCTAGGATGTGTTTTGAATACGGAAGAGAGTTTGTCTCATATGTTTTGTTGGCTTTGAATACCACCGAAGTACTAAAGTGGGATTCACCATATTCTTGCATCATATTGTGAAAGATGGCAGTGATCAGAAGGGAAAGGTCTTCGTTTGGGAGTATCGACGTGTGAAAGAAAAATATATATATATATAACACAACAATTGGCAAATTCGGAATTGTCCTTTATTCTATTATACATTCTGACAAATAATCATGCTAAGAATTGGTGATCCTATACCGGTGTGGAGGAGGGTTGGATTAGGCACTGTTTATGAGTTAACATACTTGCACCCCTGCCGAGATTGCACCCTTTTTTTCAACTTTATGGGTTAGGGTTCTTTCTGGGGGACAGGTGGGTTCACTCAATCAATGCCCTTTGAGTGATTTTCATGATGGCTGCAAAGTCTTTATCCTTAGCTTGGACGATTCATTGTTTTCAATGCTTCTTGGCCCACTTTCCTTTGTATGGCTATTGATATGCCCCCATTTGCCCTTAGAGGCCTCAGCACTACTCGCATATCGAGGCCACCATCACCTGGAACCACATTCTTTTTTTGTAATGGCAGACAGCTGGGACCACAGTTCGCGGTTTGAGGAGCCTCTCAGGGTCCAAGTCTATACTATCCTTGTCGATGCCACCTAGTCTGGATATGAACACAATTCTGATAGCCTTTCATTCTTTTTTGCAATATGTTTTAGGACATATACCACTGACCACCCTTTGGCATGTAAGACCTAGGAGTGGAGATTTTTATTTCTCCTAGGGAACTATCATAAGTCCTGGGCAGCCTTTAGACAATCCCTCATGAATGGGTGTCTTCACCTTCCCACTCTGCAAGGAATGGCTTTGACCCCCAAAACCTACTGCCACACCTTGGAATTTCAGTCTGGTTTAGTCAGCTGCCTCAGTGTGGTCATACTGTATCAGAAGACCTGGCTCACCCCCAGGCAATGTTAACCTTGCCCCCCCACTATCATTTCAGTGCACCTGCTCATGAAGGGGCCATTTCAACCAGGGTGGGCAAATGACCTGATACCCCTTCTCCTCTCTCAGGTGGACCAAATCTGACAGGAGAAATCCACATGGCCTCGCTACCTGGGGGGCAGCCAAAGGCTACCCTGCTCCTTGGCTAGTTGGGAGTTTTGAAATTCTTACGATTGCATGATTCTGGAATTCATTCCATGATGATTCCAGTGGTCACAGCGGAAAAACATTGAGTGGGAGGTAGTTTCTTTTTTCTTGTGATTGGGGCTTTTTGGTTACTTTTGAGGATTGGTGGTGACCTTAGTTGGCTGCAGGGGAGGGTTTCCTTTCAGTTTGGAGTGACTGCACAGTAGCATGTAGGCTGTTAATGATGTATTTGTGGCAGGTGGCCAGGAGGTGTATCTTGTTAAGTGGGCCCTTGACTGTCAGAATTATCTCATGCCAGTAGCTAGATACAATTAAGTTTGTGAAATGGGGCTTACCATTGGGCTAGATAGATCGATAAAATAAAGGTTTAAGATTGCACCCCTAACGAGATTTTGCTTAGTAATAAAGGGTCAAGTACTGCAAGTGTGACTGCCATGCTTTAGCTCTAAGAATATTTGGATATGATAACCAATTATCATCCTCTTCTGCACCTCTTCCTCCACACCTCGTTTATGCCTCTCAACAACCAGCAATCTTCACCTCAACCTTTCCGATTTGAAACCCATTTAAAATGAGATGGTAAGTATTTGTTTCAACAGTAAAGGTCTTCAATGCCAGAACCTTGGCGTGAAAATATCTACAATACCACAACACCATAGACTAGTTTAGTTCTTGATTTCTGCTTGCCTCTATCAATGTTTACACATGAGTCCACATGTCTAAACACAGGTTGTATACATAAAGTAGGCCATGGTTAAACTAAGTGCATACGAAAATGAAGAAAAAGACAAAAAACATTTAAACTGAAGTAAATTCATGTTTTAATTAATCGGAACTCCATAGCTTGATTCTATAATGAGGCTTCTCCTCCCTTTAATCATGAGATTTCTTGCATGCTCGAGCATTATGACCTTCTTGACCACATGTAGTGACGAGCAGCGTGATCAGGTATTACACAAGTGTAATAGTAGAAGACCACTGGGAAGCTGCTAAACCTGAGCATGATTTCTTACTTCACAGGGCAGGATGTCCTGCTCTTTTGGCCACCCACAGGGCACACAAGTGATACAACCAGCATTTAGACGTGTGCATGTGTGTGTAAAACTTTATGGAGGCAAGCAGAAATCAAGAAGTAAACTAGTCTAAGGCATTGTAGTATTGTAGATATTTTCACACCAAGGTTCTGGCATTGAAGACTTTTACCATTGTTTCAAATAAAAACCAAAAAGAATAATAGCTGGTTCTCCTCCTATTTTGCTATTGCTCATAGTCAGTGGAATCAAGTGTGACGTTGAAGCAAGTGTGGTGCTACAGTTTTTTTTTTTTTTCTTTTTTCTCAATTTTAGAGTGATAATTGGTGATACAATTTGAGAAAAAAAAGCTTTGTAAGTAGAGATAATGTAGACAAGTTACAAACTATCTTTAAATTAAGCTTCTTTTTCATCTTTGAACATATATGCGATTCTACTCCTCCAAATCAAAAACTACCAATCTGTATCGACTATGGCAGAGATTACAGAAACAACTTATCAGAGATTAAAGAAGCGATTAAATCAACCTCTAGAATGACTACAGGAAGACCCTAGCTGAACAACAAATGCAGCAGCAGCACAATTTCAGTTAAATAGCATATTATGCTGCAAAAAAAAGTGATTTCTGATTGATTTTATCTAAATTCTTCATCCCTCTGGATGCATCAACTTCACTACCAGCATCAACAAAGAAACTCTCATGGGACCTTCAATGAACATGGGGGTAATAATATTATCCTAAATACAGCTCAAGAGAAGGCTCTTCACCTCTACTGTTATGAGCAATGGGAAATGGGAATTGGAGCAACACCATCCATTATATATGCTGCAATTTGCCACCTCAAACAGCAGGAAAAATGCAGTCAACCATCAATCTCCTGGTTCCACAAATGACTTAAAAAGGATTCAGCTCTTCATATGATTAAGACAAAGCCAATTGCAAGAGCCAGAATTACCACTCATATAGAGGAAGATTTAAAAACGTTCTTCACCAACTATCAAGAGACCCTTGATCACTACGGTATCCACTGTGCCAGATATATCTACAATATAGATGAATCTGAGGTTCGAATTGGATGTCCAACAGGAGAGATCATTGTTGTTCCAACTGAGGTGAAGGAACTATATACTGCCAGTCCAGAGAATCAGAAGTTGCTTACGATTATTGAAGCAATATGTGCAGATAGAACTCCCCACCACCTCCTATTATTATCTGTCCAGGGGAGAAGATTATGGAAAGTTGGATTCATGAGAACCTGACTGGAGCGGAGGTAATTACTGTATCACCTACAGGATACACCAATGAAAATATCGCCCTTGCCTGACTTGATCACTTTATTAAGCATATAGAGGTAGGTCCTCACAAACATTGGCATATGCTTCTTGTTGATGGGCATATTACTCACTGCCAGGATGACTTCATAATCCAGTGTCATGAGAACCATATCATTCCCTTTCAGTTTCCATCTCATCTGACTCATGTTCTCCAGCCTCTCGATGTTGGTGTTTTTTGTCCATGGAAATATTACCACAAGCAAGCCATCCATCATGCTTTAAGATCTCTTGATATCGAATATATGATCTCTTCCTTCTTTCGAGACTTAGACACCATCTGCAAACAAACCTTCCGATCTCATACAATAAAGAATTCCTTAAAAAATCCTGGCATGTTCCCTGTCTCCTATAAGAATGCTATAAAGAAGATGTGACACTACAATAATAAGATAACCATTGTATCTGGAAGGGAACCTCATGGAGGAGATAACCATGAAGTTCATGGGTTGGGAGATGGTAGTCAAGCAATTGCTGCTGAAGATACAATATCAGATCTTTCTCACCCCCCAAGTACATATTTTGAGTCACAGGCTAGAATACAAGAATGGGTAGACCGAGCAGCAATATTGAGTCATAAAGCCAAAGATCGATTTAAGCAATGGGCTGAAGGAACACAAGTTCTTTTGGCTAAGGCTCAACTTCAGGAGGAGACATACAATAATATTCACAAAAGAATCCAAACTGAAGAAACCCACAAGAGGAACTCCCACCACATCATCCAAAAGGGTGGAGTTCTGACTATTCAAGAAGCTCAAATGTGGAAGAATGAGAAGGAAGAGAAGAAGAAGTAAACTGCAATTAAGAAAGCAACAAAGGATATCAAAGTTGCTATCAATGGGGCAAAAGCAGCTCTCAATCGGCATGGTATTGATGCTCGGAAGGCTGAGAAGGAATGCAAGAAACAGGTCAAGATTATACAGTCTCAAGGGCAAACCATTCCAGCTATCTTGTTAATACCAATTCTGGACCCTGAGAAGAATCCAACACCTGATGATCTATAATCACTCCTACCACCACCAGACCTCCTCCAGGTTCTTACCTTACTTGAACTGCCTGCTATTTTCAATACTTCAGTAATCGATCCACAGCTATTAGATAGTGCAAATAAAATTTTGGAGTTGGAACATGAAATGAGACAACCAGGTAGTAGGATTGGAAATATACCATCTCAAGATACTAAAAATTATGGTACAGATGAGGATTTGGGGGATGAATCTGATTCTGATTTATCATGTATATCTTTAGACTATATTGTACAGAATGTCGATTTTGTAGGCTTCTATTAAAATAACATAGTAGCTTATGTTTTCTATTGTATACTACACAGAGGATAGTTTTCTGAATTTCTACCTCATAGCTGGTCATCAAATATCACCCTAAAATTGCTATAAAATTCAGAAAAAAGAAAAAAGAAAAAAAAACCATAGCATCACACTTGCTTCCACATCACACTTGGTTCCACTGACTATGAGCAACAGTGAAATAGGAGGAGAACCGGCTATTAGAGGCTAACAAGAAAGTAGGTTGAGGCAGAGAAAAAAACCCAAGAAATTTTTTTTGTGAAAAACATGGATAACTCTTTGGAACAAAAACAAACATTAAACTCTCTCATTGATTACCTCTCTAAAATTAGGAGATATGGGAGACCTCATATTATTACTGCTGCTATCCTCACTACTTTCCTGTCCAGTCCCCTCTGCTTCCATAAGTTTTCTCCTCATATCATGAAGTTTCCTTTCATACTCAATCAGGTCAATACTTAATGAAGTTGATGTTATATGATGTTTCAGTAACTGATCCCTTTCCTCTAACTGATATATCTTCTTCTTTTTATTTGTCTAGTTATTAATTTTGACCATAAGAATATCTTGCTTCTTTCTCCATCTCTTGATATCCATTTTATACTTTTGACTCTTCTCTGCATCTTACTATTTAAAGAATTCAACAATCATATCTTGACTTGAAAAACTGGTCCCATAATCTGGAATGACTTTTCAACCCTGCTTTTTCTTGTTATGAAGATCATGGAGTTCCTTTTTCAAGGATTTGATTCTCTACTATTTCATCAAATGATATACTGTTTCTCATTCTGCACAGTAGATAATTGTTTTCATTAAATGACAGCAGTGCTGGTTGCTTGGTGAACTTGATGGTATGTCCTGGAGGATAGTATTTGCTTGATTTGTCAATTGATCAAGTTTTTGTGGTGTATGAATGTTGAAAACTTCTGATATTTGGAGGTCTGAATGTTCATGAGTTGGTGAAATTATTGTGTTGTTATGTGAAATCCTTTTACCTTTCACATCATATTCATTTCAGAGTTGATCTAAAATTATACCACCATCTGAATGTATAATCCCAGCATACCAAAACCTACCTTTAACATTTTCAGGAGTGAGTGCAATAGGCTGAATCTTGCAAGTTATCTGATAGAAGTTGTGTTTTTCAACACTGTTGTTATGACTGTCAAGTCATTCTTGTAGTTCCATATAATAAGTATGTTTATAGGGGCTAAATACTGAGACATCAAGAGGATGAATGTGGTGACTCATATGAGGAGACAAGCAAATCGGTATAACCTTATTGTTAATATAGTACTCAAGGAAAGTGATAACATTTGAATTGTGCTCATTAAATAGCAGTATTCTATATCTTTATTCTACCTTATCTACAGCTATACTATGACAGCCAAAGCTGACTTCACACTATTGAAGACTTATTTTTCTGTCTGTCCAGCCATTGTGGGATTTCCCAAATAACAGATTTTGTGACATATTGGGTAGGTCTTCAAACCTGTCTTCATGAAAATCTTTTGTCTTTAATATGATCATCAGATCTAATGCTAAACTATCTGCACAGATTCCTTCAATAACTGTTGCAAACTCTCAGTTTCCAGGCTGCTTGGTAAAGAGCTTTCTGCCATTTCATAGTTAATTGATAATGTTTACAACTTGCTCAATTGCAATACACTGCATTACAAAACCAATCTCATCAAGGTTGTACATATTTTATGGTAAGACTTAGTACTCTTGAACCACTTTGTTATACTATATTCTTTTAAATCAATACTTATCTAATTAATTAACATATGAATAACAAGCAATAGTAGATAGTTATACTAACTCAAAAAATCTGGTAATTGCATGCACAGTACTTCATTGAACTACTTAGACATAGTCCATTAACTTACTATATTGTGTCTTGATATTAGGATAACATCCATAAAATCCTTGCAGCCACCCATCACCTAATGTACCTTCTGAAAAGCATGACTGACAGATAAAATTGCCCATGTTGATAAATTTGTAGATCTTGAATGGGAATCCCCATTGTTTCAGCTGGAAGGCATAATATATCAATACTTATTCCTTAATTATAGTCATCTGTTGCTAGTTTTCTCACTTAATCTTTAATTCCAGTCATTCATTCTTGTTTATATCTATTAGTGAAGTCTAATACACAATTTCTGGCCTGGAGGCTTGCCTTTCGATGATTTAATGTACTATGTGCAATATTCACCACTTTAGTAGCTTCGCTTTCTGTTTTCACCACCTTATTCTTGACTATTTCCAAAGCTATTCGCTTACACAATTCTTTTGGTACTTCTGTAAACTCTATTATTGAAGTTTTCTTCCCAGACTTCCGGTTGATAGCAATCCATATACTTGCAATAATATATTTGATAATATACCAAGGTATATAGTGTTGCAAAATACTCAATGAATTGTACCAGTATGTAATGAGTCAATACTTGAGATCAGTGATCCAAAGCGGCCAGTCCGACCCATGGTCCGGCCTGCAGGTTGGCAGTCCGGCCATGATTCTGAAGAGCCTGGGTCAGCCCAGCTCAAATTGCTTGTGGCCACCAAAGCCTGGCAGCGCCCAGGCAACCGCCAGGTCGAGAGGTTAGGCAACCCAGGCCGAAGCTGCCAGATGCCCAGGCTAAACCACCAGATGCCCAGGTAAAACCCACAGATGCCCAGGCTAAGCTGTTTGTATACCACTTATTTCAAATTCGACTGCATAACCCACAGATACCCAGGCCATCCATGAATATCCAGCGGAAATGGAATCAAAATATATCAGCCACATACAAAGCCTCTAGGTGGCCCAGGCCGGGCCCGGCTTTGGTTTTGAAAAGCCGCTTTCCCACAGTCCGGCCCGGCCGTCGCGGAAAAAGCCTTGGTCAGTCCGGCCCCACCCAAAGCTGGACGGACTGGCCGCTTGCGATCACTGCTTGAGATCTATACTTTTTTTTTAGCTTTTTCACCCCATTATATATTTGATGGTTAGATTTTTTAAAATTACCTTGCTCCCTGTTTTCCTTCTCCTTATTCTCAACTACTACACTACCACGCTACTCATGGAAGTACAGTTGAGGTTATTAGCATTGCCATCATGAATGACATTAAGATGAATATTGGCATGGATACCATGTGGCATTTCGTAATACCATTTATCACAGTATACCATCACCTACATTATCTTGTTTTCAATCTATGATGACATATTTTTCGTTCCCTGTTTCTAATACCTATTACTCATTAACTATAGATGTTTCCTTTCAGCTAGACAACAACAACCAGCTCCTCGACGACAACGAGTAGTGAATAATATATCATAATATCATACCATAAAAACTCGTTAAATCCGTTGTGTAATGGGAAATCACTTTACTAAACCACAATAGGCTTAACAGAGCCAGTTAACAAAACTATGAATACAACTTGATGAGATCCAGCGGGCTCAACATAAATAAGCTATACTCCGTCTGGAAAACAATATAATGTCAATATTCCTTCTCAGGTTGTTTTGACTCTGATTGCAGGGGTGAACGATGGTGGATTTAACAAGAGTTTACGGGATATATATATTTTCAAAATTTTAGTCAATGCGGTAAGCGTTCGTTTACCATGAGCGGAGATACAGCCGAAAGGTTGTGCACATGTGTGGCGCTTGGGGTGCGTGAGCCAAGAGAGCGCCGGCCTCGAGTTTATAGTGTTTGCCTAGGGTTCCCTTCTGCAACTGTCTGCCGGCCCATGACTTAATTTACCTACCCAGCCACCAGCCAATACCTACAACGTTAGCACATCACCTACGACTCACATGGAGCCTTGTCCTTCACACTCTCTCAATCCACTGATCTCAAGCAACTTAATATCTGGTCGTGCAAACATGTATTCCAAAATATTTTGCGCAGTTCTGAAGGCGATTAAGACACATTGTCCCGACCTGTTGTTCTTTGAGAACGTGGATCCTGATGATTTTGCCCATGTCCTGGAAAGCTTACGACATCTCTCCAATCGACTTGAGGGATATTCCTTTCGGTAACCAGAGTACTTCACCCGTTTTTCTTTATTCTTCATTACTAAGTAATTTTCACAGAATCCATTGGTTTTCCGTGGATAAGAGATTAAAGGTTGTAAGGCCTTCAAAGTTGCAGGCGTGTGCTGCATCCTGGCTTTTTAAAATGATCACGAGAGCACTGGCGCATGGGCTTATTCCACAAGTTTGGGATGACACGATGATGATAATGACTGCTCCCAGTTTGCTGCTAATTGCTCCATCTTCAAATTCTGAACTCTAGCTAATCAGGTTTACTAGAATTTAATAATTTCATTAACGAATTTGCTGGCTGATTTAAGGAGGCAGATTTGACCTTCTTGCCTTGTGTAGGTCCCGAGAGGGCACAGATTGCAGAATACCCCTCTGTTGTTCTAGAGTCAGGGTGGAGCGAGTCCGCTTCACGACTGCAAGGTGATACCAAACTCTGGCAAGAAGGTTCAGGGCGTGCCGTGCGAGTCGTACTACAAGTCAAGTTTTATCGGCCCAATCAGCAGAACCGGATACGACTTGTTTTGTCCTTAAACCACGCTCCCCCGGATGGAGGCCCCACTTTAGTTGAACATTATGCAAGTTTTGCTTTGTACACTCACCGCTCCTGATTTCTTTGCTAATATGTCAGTTATGAGTATAGGACATTTTCCCACCACTGAGCATCGCCAACAAAACCCCTCCATCTCACTAGATGAATTCTATGCAGGAAATTGTCCTCCTACAATGGACCCAGCAACTCTCATTCCGCTTGACCTTGCAAAGCTGGGTTCCGTAGCAGCTGTATACATCAGAGAGCGAGGTCATATCCCTGCCTAGATCGCTTCAAAGTCAAAGGTCTATGTCTGGGTTCATACAAATTTCCCTTCATACCTGTTTTTCATACATTGAGACGTCTTGCAGTACTTTCTGTTTAGCTCATGCACTTGACCTTTTTGCTGTTTTACAACACTTGTTTTTTTTAGGCTATCTTTCATTACTCGCACCTCTGCGCATTGACCAAACTGTGGAATATCACAGCATTCATGTGGCAGATCGTATTATCAATCACAACGGCCATGGGCGAGCCGGCGAGGAAACTGATTTGTTGGAGCATGACAAGATGCCGGGTGATCTCGTATAACGATGAGAGGGGTGACTTGATGACCCCCACTTGAGAGGCCAAGGCTCTGTATTGTGTATCCATACCGGGGGTACAAAGTGCTCGTGTAGCCATTGTGTGATAGCAAAGTGGAAGTGATGAAGCGAGTGGGAAATAAAAATTTGTTACCATTTTTGCCTTGAACGTTAACATATGTCAGCTACCGTAGAAACTGAAATGGACGAACAATGTGCTATGTCGTTAAAGTTACCCCCTCTGGTGAGGCCTGGTGTTTTTTTGTTTTTTTGTCTCACGGAGGGGCCGAGCGGCTCTTCTTTCTTTTGCTGTGTTTTTCGCCCCTTTTCCAGAGTAGGTAATTCTTGACTACATAGCACATTGTCCGCTTATTACAGTTTTTACGGTACCCTTGTTCATTTTGTTATGAGCTATACCTCGGGAGTGCGGCGCATATATATAGGGGGAATGATTGTAAATTGATGGCGTGACTTCCCCAAAAACGAGTGAGAGAAGTCTGCTATTTATGTACATTCGGGGAAAAGGCCTATGGGACGGTATAAAAGAGGTGAGGACCTCGCAGATATTCGTTCACGTTCGGACTCATCACCGGCTAGCAACAGTCACTTTCCAGCGAATTACCAACTCGTTCCAGGCTCTATTGGTAACGTTCACCAGCCATGGTGAATACCATATGCCACTCGACAAATTGGTCTAATAAAGGTTGTGTGTTAGCCTCACAGCCTGACTTGGCAGTTTTATCTCCCAGTGGCTACTGGTGAGCACTGGGATAGCTATAACGTACCTTCCTGCTTTAGTGTTACATCACTGAAACAGCTTCCTTTATGCTATACCGCTATCCCCCATCACTACTTCTATCCTATATCCTGTACCTCTTATCTTATATCCGATATCCTGAAATCCTTATACCCATAGTTTAACAAACATCCTTACGCCACAGTCCTACCTGTTGCCTAGTACCCACGTACGTACCTCCTTGTCAACCAACAATCTTCAACCAAACTTGAAAAGTCTGCAAAGAAAGC
>ML120381.1:27996-78298 GCA_003788595.2 Choiromyces venosus 120613-1
TTGAGTTAGCGATAAGATAATAAGAACCAGTAGGCGACGATGGGTGGCTTCACTGATATAACTTCCAGTTGGTGGCAGCTTGGGATTTATGAAGTGTGGTCCTACCAATAGTAATATCTCTAATAATTCATAGGCTTGCTCAACGCCAACCTCACAACCCTCTACTATCATCTAGGGCTAACCTCGCAGTGTTCTTTATCGTGTGAGTCCTCCGGCCCGCTGTTGGTTATGAAACTGTAGCTCGTACGGTCTTGCCACTAGGGTTGGCCTGCGCTAGACTACTAGGGTATGGCGCGGATTTTAATACACGTCGCCTATTCCTATCCTTTCGTAGAGGTATCTCCTGTTTCTTCAAATAACTTCCCGGCTAAGGGATTGTTGCTCACAGTCCTTAGAGGTATGAACATCTGTATTAAGGTCGTGTTGCTTACTTGTTATGTTGTACCTCTTTATTTTTTTGTGCAGGTTTTGGGTGCGTTTGGTGGGTGTTGGAAGGTGTTGTTAGACGTTGAAAGCCACTGTACCCGTTTGTAGCGGCAACTGTTAAAGGTGTTTTAGGATTTAGGATAGGAGGCTTATATTTGGGCTAGGGGGATAGCGGTGTATGGAGGATACGGGATACGGGATCCAGGTCATGTAAAATAGGTTAAGGGTTATGTAGTTTCAGGCGGTTCCATTTACTCTATAACGGGCACTAAACGTTGTTCCAGGTGTGTAGAATAGGCTATATCGGTCCGCGCCCTTCTCGTCTTCTGATGAACTATAGTTGTGAGCTGTCGAACAAGTACAGTTCTTTCCGCGAAACTCCCTAGCACACGTGGACTTGCTAAACTTCTGTATAGATGACGCCTCTTGGGTCTACCTTCGATCTCACTTTCATCACCTGTAAAACCTCATGCTCATCTCTCTATCTTGTTATGTCGGTCACCTCCGTACACTAGAACCATACTTCCGGGTGCCTCGCATAACCTCTACAAAACTTACCCATCTACCGCGGACTGTACGCCCTATTCAGGCCTTGTTCTCTCTTAGTTCAACTGAGTGAGTCTCCAAACCTGCTCGCTGTTTTTTTCACTCTTACCCAACATCTATCTATGATCTGATCTGCTAACAGCAGTCAAAAAAAAAAGGAAAGAAAAAACGTAAAAATACCGGATGTCCCACCTTCCTTCTCTTTCCTCCCTGGGAACTCCACACCAGAAGCCAAACTCATAGTATGATACAGTGGTATAGACTATCCCATAAGCCGGAACGTCTTAAAGGATCTATTGACTCGAACCGTGACTGTATCCGGGATGAACCCAAAGAAATCGATCATATATCTGCTGTTGGACATCTGTTGTTGTCTTATCTGTTGTAAAGGAAAGGTAGTGTTAACCCGAACCAGGATGGAGAAGATGAAGAAGCAGCTGCCGGACCGATATGTCATATAGTAGCCCAGGTAAAAAACGGTTGAATAGTACTCCAAATAGTCTTCCAATGTTAGCGTTAATCCATGAACCCTGTGTCGAAGCAGCTGTGGGGTAGGTTGACTTCCTTTCCGTACAGTCGGAAGGTTTGGCCATGGAGTCATCTCACGACCGAGTTGACTACACGGAGGGTCGTCTCGTGGACTTCTTCGGGACGGCGGGGAGCCATGACGTGAGCACGCGTGTCATGTAGGGTATCTAAGTACTCTTTTATGTCGTTCGGGCCACAATGGAAATGGTGTTTGTGAACAATTTAGGTGATAAATTTGTTCTTCCCGGTAGGTGTCGTTTTAACCGTACCTCCACTTCAGTGTCTCACCATTTTATATATTTTGTTGTTTTCATCGCTATCTGCCTGGTCATTTCTGATTTCTTTTGCTCTGTCTGTTCTCGTCTGTTTTTTACTACCTGTCCCTGTCTACTGGTGGACTGTTCCCGTCTGTTTCTGGTTGCTACTGAGTGTTTCTGATATATTCTCGTCATCGCGTTTTGTACGGGGAATAAAGAGGGCCAAAGAGGGCGGATCCATGGTTTGTAAGGTAGAGGATCGAGAAGGGGGCGAGAACGTGTTTAAGGGGGTAAAATGGTGTAGGTTGGGGAAAAGGCCTATGGGACGGTATAAAAGAGGTGAGGACCTCGCAGATATTCGTTCACGTTCGGACTCATCACCGGCTAGCAACAGTCACTTTCCAGCGAATTACCAATGTCTATGTAGAAATGAAAGAGATAAAGCGTAACAAAGAACGAATGAATTGATCAAAGTATCTGATAATGAAGAACAAGAATTTCGATGATGGCGAATAACTAAAGGAAAGCATAGAATCTTTATAGAGATTGTCGGGGAAAAATGAAACCAAGAGAAACATAAGAGAAACTAACTAATGACATATGAAATCCACTAACGTCTCATATCCTCAACCAGCAGCTAACTCTAATATATCCAATACACTCCGTAACAGCCATGTCCCGCCATCTATATCTAATGTATCAGGATTGTCCGGACTAATGCATTGGGAATGAGGCCGCTAATGTACACCGTACATCTCATACATTCAACACCTGGTTCACCCTCCGGAGTTCTCTAACCACCACCGAGAATCACATAGAAGGCATAGTAGACTTCCAGAGTATCCCACCTCCGTGATCCAATTACTAAAACTCCAGCTCACGTGCTCGAAAGAAGCACCAGGCATCGGCCTAACAATGAGTGATTCCATTGTCTGCTCCTAGGTGAATCGGGCCACTTTGCGCATACCGTGTTCCTTCAATGCCTCATACATGGGTTCGATCATGTGTTCTGCAACAATGGTGGCGAGCTTGTAGCAACCGGTTTTAGATTTGAGACATTCTTCAATTTTCACTTCAGCGTCGATGGCCTTGTCGATAGCGGTCGAGTAGCGCAGCGTATTCTCGTCTGCCGATTGTTTTATGAAGGCGGAGCTGGATGGTGTAAAGTTACATGAGACGGGATGATTGTGACTCATTGACCTTGAGAGACTTGGTTGTTGTAGGAATTGCGGAGGGTCTTCCAGATCCCCACTCACAGATATAGCTATTGTTTGACCAAGATTCCGGCGTGCAGGACCCGGCTTCGGGAAATGGAATTTGGGTGATGTGATTGTGGGAGTGGAGCACGATTGTAGCAGTGAGATGGTGAAAGACGGTGGCTCAGAGAGTGTTTGTGAGAAAGAACACTGGGATGAAGTAGAAGCGTTAAAATGATTCTGGAATAGGAGAACAGTGAGTAGAGGAGTAGCGCTGGATTGCCGTGGACATGTGCTGAACAGGTCAACGGCTTGCAGCCACTCTGCAAAAGTATTTGTGAAACGGAGTTTCCCTTTTACGGAGATCAGAGCGGCCTAAGGGAGGGGGGTATCTCCTTGTACGTTTTCAAGCGCTTGAACTAACAGCATTGTTAACCTAGAGGGTGCCAAGCATAAGTGGCAAAACAACCTAACAGTCCTCCTCACACCGTGACAGATCCCCTTCACCGATCCATCGGCCGGGCCACAGTTGACATTCATGACCTCCCCTATTGAGCATTGAATCTTGGGACTAAAATATCAGTCTTTTGTACTAAAAGTGTGTGAAAACCGCGACGGATGATGGGATATCTGCAGCCCTCCCGTTGCCGGTATTTATACCTGCGGGGGTATTTATACCTGCGGGTGTTGCAAATCATGGCCGATCACCCGTTCACTTTAGAGTACTTACTGTTGTAAGTATGCTCTAATGCATACCCGTGATGCTTCCTGATAACGGAAGTGGAACGAGCGGAAGAGAATAGATGAGGTGGAATGGGCCGAAGGTGGTTCGGACCGAGCGGTATTGGGTGGTACCGACGCAGCCGACCAGACCGAGAGCAATGGTTTGGGATGGAAGGACAGTTATGGGATCACCAGACACTTGGTATAAGAGAGAGAGATGCACGGCATCTTAACAAAAAATAATGAGAAATCGAGGTATACTTTTTTCACCCAGTAACTTGCGTCTTTCATACTCCACCAAATTATCTTTTCCTGCGAACTTTACTTATTGAAACATTTCCATCTCACTTCACTTACGTGTATCGGAAATAGGATAATATGCACTAGGACATAGGACATAGGATATCGGGGCTATGAGGCGATAGGAGATCGGATTTAGATTGTTCGGAGGATAGGATTTGGGATTTTTGGGAAAATGTCTTGGGCAATGTCTGGGCATGTCCTGGGTCGTTGAGAATTGTTGTGGGAAGCGTGCATGAGTTGCGGGCATCTTTGTTATTTCCTTGTGTTGTATTGCTCACTCATTATGCTGGAATTATGTCAATAAGTATGTAGACCCCCCAAACTTGTTTTTCGGGAATCAGCCTTTCAGTAAATTTCTGTCCTCTTCCAAGATACCCCGATATCCGTATCCGCTGCACATAATTTTAGTAGGTACCTGCGGTCATCTATCATTACCTACTGTCGTCTGTAGGTACCGACCATTGCCTACATTCCTACACACTAATGCTTTCCTTTTATTTGCTACTTTAAGTAGTGTCTCACTCCCTGCCTTTTTTCTTCTTCTTCTTAAGTTTGACAAACCTAATGGAACTTCATCTTTCATTCGTTCTCTCATCACAATTCGTAACAAGTACTGTACGGGATGGGCCACAAATACTTCTCACACAGTTGATATTTCCTACCCAACGAAGACAAAGCAACCAAGGAGGAGTAACATTATTGATTAATATTATAATACAAATATGATTCCAGCAATAATGCGTACGAGAAACACAAAGTGGGCACAGGATGCAAACCCAACTGTCAGTGCCATGGTATAGGCCTTTTCTGATTCATTGAAACACAATCTCTCCTGCGACAAGAAAATTTCCCGACAGAACAACTATTCCAGCCATGAGACCCACCCAGAAACGTAAAAAAGGGGGAGGGTGCCTTAGCCGCAACTATCTATGATTTTACTGTGCAGTATTTCGGATCATTCGCAATAACAATAAAGTCTCGATAAGGTGAAAGAAAGAAAAACAGAAAATGACTGAATAATATACCTTTTTCTCTCTATTTCACTATCAGATACCCCAACCTATTGAGCCTGTGGCTGTGAACGCCTGGATAGACGGTACATAACCACTGCCTATTCTGATAATTCCCCTGCAGATATGATAATATCATGGTCACTTTGTTGTGATGTATCGATGAGCGTGCGGTATGGGATCGCCAGATCGTGTCAGGCTGTGTTCACTGTTCAAGAATCGTCAAGGTCAATGTATTGGCTGTAACTCGGCCTCCATGGTCTGGTATTTCCGGTGACCCTGCAATTACAATGCAGAATTATTCCCAACACTCCAGCCGCAAGGCGTTTGGATGCTTGCGAATCTTTATACCCTAGAGGTCTGTTGTGTGGGACTCAAGATCCCCACGTGCGAAAGGCATCTCGGCGACCTTTTCATACCCGCACTTTGCCGCCCACATCAGTGGAGTGCGACCATCATCAGTCTCTGCTGGATTTAGGTTGAAGTCCTCTCGTTCCAAAAGCACCCTGATAACTACTACATTCTCGTGCTGTACAGCTATGGAGAGAGGTGTGCAGCCATATCCTGTGTCTACGGTATTTAGATTGACATCCTTTCATTCCAAAAGGATCTCTACCACATCCCCATGCCCGTTCGTAGCTACCCACAGGAGCGGTGTACGGCCACTAGTGTCGGAACTCATATAGTACAGCTAGGCATGTTCTAGTAATTGTTTCATATTAGGGAAGTCATGTTTGTCAGCAGATTATATTTCCGGCAACGCACTTAGCGTTAAGACAGGGATTCAAGTAAAAGGGTTTTCACTCACTAGCGCTCACAGGATGGAAGCGATATATTCCGGAGGATATGTATATGGGCATGGACGTTTGTCTTCTATAAAGTCATGTCTTTCCTTTGTTGTTTTTCTGTATGATCTATAGAGTATGATCGCTATCCCTCGTTCATTACATATTTTGATTAGTACCGCATACCTTCTTTTAGACTATACACCCCCTGTCTCTTCTTGTGCGTTAAGCACATCCCAAAGTCGTGCTATCGGAACCATATATCAGTGGCATTCTCGCCCCAAAAGGATTTTCACTGCCTCCTAGTGGCCCCTTCTAACTGCCCATGTGAGTGCTGTGGTACCTGTGCAATCAGATGCATTGACGTCCCATTTGTTCATATCCAATAGGGCAGTAATAATCTCGAGAATCCCAATATCAACTGCACTGTAATGTCCATTAAATCCCTTGGGCTATTCCTTCCAGAGAATCCTGGGTCAAACCAGGCCTTCTCTTCATTATGAAGTAGTAAAAACTGTGAGAGCAGCAGAGAGGATATATGTTGATCGAATTCATCCAGAACTTGAATCGCTTGTAAATTTGAATCCCTGGTCATCTCCTTTCTTGCATGACTTCCCCAATAATAAGAGGAAGAATGTAGAAGAGGGAGTGTTGGTGGTGCTGGGGCAAGTGTTGCTGAAAGATCCCGGATGCTTCGAAAATCGAGGTAGGTGAGGCAAACCTCCGCGATCAGCGAGTGAGGACTTTGAAAGAGGGTCGGATTGTTGAGCAGATACTTCTGTGGACTGTAGTGGACAAGCTGCACGGTGGGTGAATCTACCTCAAATGTGAGCGGCCCCCGCGTATATCCCAAGGGTGTTTGTATCACAGGAACCTTCTTAGGGTCTAGATCGGTAGCTCCTCTCTCTACCGCCAAGGCGTGGCAGAGCACGCTGACATGTAAAGGCCGCTCGGCATTCGATAACCAAATCAAAGCTTCGAGACCAGGCCTGGTCTACTCCCATTCTGCGCCATCATTCGTGCAAGAGTTATTCCGTAGGCATCTCCTTCAGCCTTTTTCTTGTGTCCGAGGTACGTCAATGATGAGCGAAACAAGAAGGAAACTATACAAAAAAAACAGTCACAATAACTTAACATTTTCAGGGCGATTTACCTACTGCTTGGAGAATCGCAAAACTAAGCTGGAACAACTTTCAGACATTGCTAATGTCTATATACTGTGTTCACCACTGCAGCTCCCTGCCTAACACTCTTGTGATGAATGTTTGCTCTTTTCAGTGGCTTAGCAATAGATATTGAAGGTTTTATAGTGAACTGGAGTTTACTCGGCGATGGGTAATCAAAGCAGTGAATAGATGGTTCTAAGGCCTCACACACGGTACTTAAAGCCAGTAAAAAAAAAGCTGTAGCTATAAGTCTTGTCATGAAAACTGCAGACAAACTATATTTTTGAACGGAATGTTAGATGGGAAATCCAAGCTAAGAACCCCGTTTCTCGAATGCCTTACTATTCATTGGAATTGAGCGATGAAATAATAAATTGTGATCACAATTACAAGTACAAACACTCCGCAATCACTTGTTCCTCACCGAACAAATCAACCACCCATTTCCGTACAGTTCCCTGAATAATAAAAACTCCACCGAGTACTCCATCCCCTATTCTCCACCCAATACTCCCATATCGAATTATACCGTAACCGAAAACACCTATAAGAAGAAGGCCTATGTTGAGGTTTTTCCACTAAAACCAGCGATCTTCAATGCACCTATTGTTTTGTGCTTAATTAGATCATGTATCATCCAACGCAGAGGTAGGCAATACAATCAAATTTACCTTTATTGACCACCCACTCCAGCTACTAACTGTCCTCACCTCCAGAGAGGTGACAAAACCTGCTTGCATGCCCAAACCGACACATCCCCAGATCATTGCTTGTTCCTATGGCTACCGTGGCTGCGGGAGGAACCATCGGCATATTGTCGTTGGCCATATTCACTCTCATGTTGATGAGATCCACTTTCTTGTCAATGAGAGCGAGATCCATCTTGAGTTCTTCCACGGCACGGGTAATATCCTTCTTGGCTTTACCATTGTTCTTGGTTATCTGCCAGATAACCATAGCAGAGCCCAAGGCATTTGCCAAAAGAGGGGGACCGAACATTTCATACAACTCTGTCACAATAAAGATTTTATTAGCAAGCATTCATTTCTATAAAGTGAGGGAAGATAAAAAAGTACTGCTGGCAGGACACATGATTGATACAAATGATGAAACGTAATACCGTTGATGTCACTTGTGTCGAAGGAAGTGATCCGTGTAGAACTGACTAATTTTCTATTCTCATGAAATAACAAGTCAATCTTCAAACTCTAGTCATAGAGATATTATGACATCAAATAGACAAACCTTTTCGTCCGTGTACTGTGGTCGTTCAATTGCTACTTCACGAATGGTGGGGAGTTGAAGGAGAGTACAAGGCTTCGTCTCTTCTCCCGGGAAACCCGTCCCTTTTATACAAATTATCCTGTGCCCTTCACCACAGATCATTACCCTGCACGTCACCTCGTTCTGCCAAGCCTAGCTCGCAGCGTTCCGGAATAATCCCTGCACCCGGAATGTCCTCACCTTTACTACGCAAAATCTAAGAATTACTGCGCGCGTTCCGCGTTCCAGCAACTAAAGACAGAATCTCACCTGGTGTTTCGCCTAAGTCTTTGGTTGCGGAACCCTTGCATTTTCACCCACATTTTGTGGGCTCTGGCTCCTCATCGCTCACGCACCTACCGGTGTTTATCACGGTCGCTACGCCCCCTCCTTCACATCGCTCGCGGGGTCCCTCGGAGGAAATAGTATGGTGCAAAGCGTCTAATGGTGGGCCTTCAGATGAGACCCGAATTGTTGGTGAAATGTTCCATGGCAGCGAGCCGGCTCTCAAAGTGTAGTTAGACACCTGTAGCAAAGTACCAGGTCAATAATTTTGCTAGTATTCCTCACCACGAATATCTGTTTCACTCCCACCAAAGATTCCACGCTTTCACCTTTAACTTTGTTTGACAGAGGCGCTTAATTCAAAAAAAAAAAACCTCTTAATTACTCTGCGGAGAACTATCTACATCTCCAAGATTTTTTTTCTTTGAAATTCGTGGTGACAATCTACTAGTTAGACATTGGGTTTTGCTGGTTTGGAGGTCCCGGTTCGATTCCACTTGCGCCATCAGTAAGATGGATCGGGAAATGATCTTTGAGGCGAAAACGAGTCTTTTATCGGACCAATCCTAAAACGTGGAGTTGAGCTCTTCTTGAAGAGGAAAGGTAAACCGAAAACTTTAGACCTGGATGGCAAAAGGATATCCAGACTTGGTATAAATTGTTCCCGAAAAGGTATCGCCCGAGGCTTACAAACCCCAGTTTTCCGATTTATCTTACCGGTGTGGACTAGGGTGATATCCTAGGGTAGTTTGGTGGTCTCATGGGACATTTTCTCCCACTGTGACTTGCCCACTAGTAGATAGCTTGGCGTGCAGAGTTTTCTGCTTATAACGCACCTTCGTGTTTCCTTAGTTAGACAAGTGCAACCACACCTTCCTTCAAGGGTCAATCCAATCATCACTTCACTTCTATTGGGCTTAGCTTTCTCGTGTGTTCCCTTTATCGCCTATCGGCAGCGTTACACCGTATCTATCCGGGGTCAAGTCTACCCTTCCAATCCCCCGGTATAGTGAGCGGGTCACGACTACACTTATCCCTCACAAGTGCGCCTGGTCAGACCACCATCCAACTCCGGGAAAGCCATCGAGCACTCCCACACCGGTATGTGTGGAGTCTATTGTCTCAGGGATTTTACATGTCTTGGCAATTCAATACTATGCCCTATTAGAGGGTTTGCCCAGTCAGACCTGGGTGGGAGTTATCAATAGTGTGGTTTGGGGTTGTCGCTTACATCAAGAGAGCATGAAACTCCCGAAAAATGATGTTCTCGTTGAACTGAGTGCCTTCAAGAGGTTATTCTTTGGCCAACTATCAAGTATTTTGAAATCATCCTTGTTTGAGCAACACTTGAGAAGCATGGCTATGAAATCATACCCTGTCGAAGGAATAAAATTATGTTTGAAGGTGTTATTTAGAGCCGTCAATTCCAGGTTCGGTTTCAACCTTTTTACACCTCGACCAGGTGATCGAGCAACCAGGTTGCCAGGCCTTCCCCTTAACTGATGTTAACACCACCTAGGTCTCTCTGGGCAAACCCTCTAGTGAGGATTATTTTTTCAAACTTGTGGTGATTAGACACGCAACTATTATATCTATCGGCCGCAGTAGTATAAGAGGGAGGGGTTTCCCCGGCACTCTTGAAGAAATAGACAAAGTCTTTTCCCCTTATCCAACAACACGATTGCAGAACAAAGCGACACGACCGGAGTACATGAACAAGAAAGATTGCACAACGACAAGGTGAGTCTATTTAATGTCTACCTCTCTTACTGGCGAAAGTATTGAAGACTCGCTGAATTCACAGGCTGCTTTAGGGACACATCTACACAGAGGCAACTCCACAATCTGACCACACGGGAGCGGTCACGATCAATATGAATGCTGGTACTTGTTCTCTGTCCCTTCAATGACCATTGCTAATGGAATATCCTCAGTCAAAGCATTCTTGTGTAGAAACTCATGCGAGTTGGTGGGCGGGGCAATTGGCGGCGTAGTTGGCGGTGTATTTTATATTCCATTTGCTATCATCGAATTCGATAGAATTGTTTTGGATTACCATGTGGCACGTAATCGTGCTGCAAGCAACCTTGATACCAAGGTCGATGGTGTCAAAGCTAGTGGTGAGGATCGCGGTTCTATTCCGAAGGCTTAAGGGCTTTGAGTAAGGTCCAAATGCGAGAGAGTAAGTCGCCCATTATTTATCCTTAATAGAGCATGTAACCAATTTGCAAAGGTTCTCTCTGTCTCCTTTTTGGACTGGCTGGATGGCATATACCGAGGTCATGGATCGAGGGTGTTTTACTTTTACCTAGATGGGCTTAACTGCACACACTGTCTGCATTTTTGAATTAGCTAGAGAAAAGAGAATACCGCATTGTCCCGTGAAGCTCAATTCCACACTAGGAGGCCAAGGTGCGATGCGACTGAGCTAAGAGCCTGAGATACATAAGCAAATATCATTTCACCATATAATTCGAACAGAAAGTAAATGATGCCGTGAAGACATAAATGCCCGGAGGAGAGCACACCAAACAGGATATATAGAGGTTTCTTGTTGGCAACCCGGTTTGGGGCGCTTTTTTACTTTTTTCTTTTTCATGGACAAAATCCCTTCGTTCCTCTGCGTTTTTCAGGGCCAGGCACACCTCAAATAGTATGTAGATAAGATGTTAGTCTAACGAGAATAGGTAAAGAAAGGTCAAGTCCACCGTGACCGGGCCAATAAATTACCAGAGAATATCGACGACCCAGGCTCGCCACTCACTACTAGTACTGAACCTCACTACCGGGTTAATAACTTGGGGTGTGTGTGGGCTCTAAAACGAACGAACGGATACGGTGTTCGGGCAGGAGGTGGTACAAGGGTAGATCATGAATTGATGGTACACTAGTAAAAGTACACTTTACACCAAATAGTACACCAAGATACTGTTCACCTGAAGGAATGCCTATTTTATCCACCATCAGTGGGCGTAAGGGGAAAGGAAATTGGTTCATAAAACATGCAATATCTATCTCAACATACCTATCATAAAATCAGCTTTTATTTGACTCTGGCAGTGTTGTGGTGAGTTTTGCATTGAAAGGGTAATGGGTTGCTTGTTCTCTTACTCTTGTCCAAAACTATCATCAACGGCACTGCTCTGTACTATCAATTCATGATCTACACTTGTGCTATGTTCTTATGCTTCTTTCATAGTGGTTGGCGTTAACAGGGATTTGTTCTGTGGACCGGCAAAAAATGGGGTAGACAAGCGGAGGCAATCACGCCTCGGGAGTGGGGGAAAAGAAGTAATCGATTTTATGATTTCACACTATTGTATCCACCGTGGTCAAAATAACGTAGCACAGAGGCACAAGTTTGAGCATGCAACATAAGTACACCCAACCAAACTCTGTGAAAGTAATTCGTAACTTCATGATTCTTGCCAACCTTGATTACGTGCAAAGCAGGCACCCGTTCTTACACTATAATATCTTTGAGAATCAGTAGAGATTATATTAGAACGGATCAATGCTACCCTTCAATCCATTAAACTAAAAGCTCCTTGCCTTTGATTTTTTTCTCACTTTTCTGGTGGTTGATGTCGTGGTGGGTTGTGAAATCCAAATGGTGAATCACTTCTATGTGGGTGAAGGTACATTCGGTGCAATGCTCAAGCTTGTACCTTTGTGCTACGTTACCCCGAGAAGGGTGGATACTGGCAGCTTTGCAATAGCTGCCCTTGATTTTTAATGTGGCGGCATGGAGAAGTGGAACACAGGGATTAAAAATTTGTATCCCTTGGTCTGTGTCCAGGACTTCACCCAACAGCTGATGCCAGTGATAGTGTCATCCCTTAAGGAAAAGCTCGATTTACTCCTGGGGTCACAAATTCTATTGGGTAGATCACTACCAAATGACCAAAACCATACCTTTAGAAGTATAGTTTCTGATGGTTAAAGAAGAAATTAGGCGCTAAAAGGTGGTGAAATTCGAGCATGAACAAAGGGATGGCAAATTCTCTCTGTCTACCTGAGCGCCTACCAGTGTCCCTTGGGCGGTCTGAAACAGTAAAGTTCGTGACCAGTCATCCCAAGTCCGGACCTGTCAACCACTAGCTATTTCAAGTTATGAATTTGAGTTTCTCAATGTTCAAGTGACTCAGCAGCTCAGAAACCATTAGTGGTCAACGAACCACAATACCCGAATGCCCACAGAACAGGATTAGTGTGCCTAGTGGGGAATTTTACTGTTTCAGAGCGGCCAAGGGATACTCATGCTAAGGTTCCCGCCGATTATGTAGCTGCTCGAGCAGTTGCAAATCTGACGGCGCCTCTACGAGGTGCTTGACAGCTCAATGTAAGATTTCTCCAAACAACCTACCTCCCAACCGCAGATCCACAACAAACAAAGCTCACAATGTCCCAAAGGTATACAGATATTGAAGCTAGAATTGAGGATGCATGCTGCAAACTGTCATATTGTGAAAAAAATAAAACATTGTGGCAGTAGTCTAAGAGTTTGATGTTCCTGCAAGCTGTTTGAGAGGATACTGAAAAGGACATCAATCAAAAGCTCAATATCTAGCAGTTAATAGAAAGCTTACCAAAGCTCAAGAACTTGCACTCTACATGTATCTGAAATGATTAGATACAATAGGAACATCTGCATGGCTTTTCCTATTGGCTGGTTGTGCAAACAATATCCTCAGAAGAAACCACCGAAGTGATCCAATGTTTAACTCACCTCCAAACAGTTATTCCAACCTGGAGTCCATGCTTTCTAGAGAGGCATCCAGAATTGCATATTTGAAAACAAAAAAAGTAATGGATGAGAGGCTCACAAACTGATAGCAATACTTGACTAGTTTGAACAATACCATTCCTTATATCAAGAGAAAGGAATAGAACCCTGCGACTAACACAATTTTGACAAAACTGGCTTTTGTATTGTAATATGTGTACATGTTCTGGCAACTGTATACTGGTTATGATTATGTTTTCCTTGTTATGTTATTTTGTTGGTTCTTGCTTATGTTTATTGATTGATTGTTTCACTACTGATATCATTAGGATTCTGGTAACTTGTTTATGTTTGTATTAGTTATGCTTTTATACTGGCAAGGATTTGCCCCAGGGATTCTAAGGGAAGGAATGGTTATGTATACCGGTAGTAGAGATATGTCTTGGATCAAGGATTGCCTTAGGCTTTCAGGATTCCAGTAGGATCACAAGATTCTGGTAGTGTATACTTACTGGTAATGATAGTGGTTGCAGGTTTTAAGAAACCTCTACCTTGGTTGGAGGACATCATGTATTCAAGACAGACTTTCTGACTAGCAGGAACTGCCAGACTTTAGACAGAAGCTAGATAAGAAATATACTTAAGTGAATGGCCATTCTATTGCTCCCCTTTCCTCTTCGCTTCATCTAAGACCTTCTTGTCTTTAACTTTCTAGTCTCCCTTAGGAATAGACTGATAGCTAGACTACTGGTGATCACTATTGTATTTAGTTCATACAGGTTACTATCTGTTACATGTATTGACATTAGTAGAGATCAGTGGATCATAACTCTCTATCCTAACGACCAATTGCTTATTGGCAGTTCAACAAATCGTGCACTCATTACTACTTTTGAGACCATAAGTAGTGATGAGCATGTGCTTCCCCTGATATTTATCCTTCCAGGTACCTTGCATATAGAAGACCAGACCATGAAAATAAATCTCAATGATGATTTTCTGATCCCAGTTTTTGAAATGTGTTACTCATATGATATTTTTGCCTTCAGGTGACTCAAGTCTTTCAATAAGGTTTTATCATCAAGATAAACAGAAGCTTATATTTTGCTTCTTCTCAATAGGTATAGATATTATTGCAAAGTAGAATTTGTTTCCTACTACAATGAAAGAAATATTATTCCATTCTGCTTAGTCCCTCATACCACCGACTTACTTACTTCAACCACTAGATATTATTGTATTCTAGTATCTGAAGAACTATCATATTAAAGCAATTGATTAGGCAACTCATACCAGTTGCTCAGACTTTAACAAAATTGAGTTTTTATATGCAATTACCTCAATCCACTAAGAAGCCTTTAAACAATCTACTATTATTTCATCTTTTTGGAAAATAGTCCTTACTCCTTCTAACCCCAGTGCTATCCTCTCCTGCCTTCAAGAGTCTGATACCAGGACCTATACCTATAACCCATACATTACACCTCCTCTAGCTGATCCTCCAAGTCAACCTGTTTCTACTCTACATCCCATCAAATCATTAGAATAGCATGCGCAGTACCTCTGATCAGAAGACTCCCTTTTGCCCACCTTTCCAGCAACTTTAAATCAGTTTATTAAAGGTAGTTTTCCATAAGCTCAAGTGGGAGCACAAGCTTACGAAGACCTTGTGAAGACTCAAGGCATCCAACAAGCAAGAGCTATCCATCAAAACTGAAGCTGGAGGTTCATTCAGAAAGGTCAGGTGATGTATGCTGATCAGGTTAGAGCAATTGTTCACAAGGCAGAAGATGCCAAGAGGCAACTGGAAAGGTTGGAAAAGCAGGCTATATGGGACAGAAAGAAGAAGTGGAAACCTATTTTCAAGAATTGAAGCTATTGGTAAGGCAGCAAAGGAGATCTGGGAGGGTTATAGGCTGGCATGGTTGAGAAAATGTAAGTTAGAATTGCTAGTTTGGAAAAATCTTACGTTGAACCGAATGTGACGTTGCTCTTGGGCACCTCGTAGAGGTGCCGCAAGATCTGCAACCGCTCGAGCAGTTGCATAATCGGCAGGGACCTTGGCACGAGTACTAAGTTCGAACTCAAATGTTCTCCTCCTTCATGCCAGTAACCTGTATCCCTTGAACCGTCACAGTTTTCACTCACTGCTACTACGAAAGATGGAGATTTTATTACTAGAATTCCACGGTAAATAGGAAAGGCCATAAATGACAACTGAGACCTGGCCAATAAATCTGTGAAGAGGGTCTTTCACAGTATTAGGGGGAGCTTTCGAGTCCCTTTCGCAACCTTTAGGAGAATTACAATAACGAATTAACTCATTTACATTAACTAAAATCAAAACACCGCACCGGACATACAAATTAACCGTATCACAAATGTGAGCAAAACAACAGAATTCCAAACAGCGTCAATACCGTCCCGCAAACCAACCAGCACAGCAGAAAACCAAAAGTCAAATTCGCCAAGTCCCCCGACAAGGCCACGACAGTCACGGAACCAAATCACAAAACCGCCAGCCCTCAGCAACCAATTGAGGGGCCAAAATCACCTGATCCTTGCGCCTGGCATCCAACCAAATCGGAGTAACCAAAGACACCCACCCGACACTCATTGCCCTCGCAATCCAAAAGGTAAACCTTTTCACACTACCCCGCGAAAAACCATAAACACCCGCATCAACCATTGGCACAAAAGTGGGTTCCCCCACCGCTGCAACATCAACCGGCCTGGGAGCAGCCGCAGAACCCTCGCCTACTGAGTTCTTGCCCGCCATGGAACCGGGCTCATTCACAACGAGATTAGGTGCCTGGAGCGACACCACCGGAACCGCCAACTCAGGCACTTCCACAGCAACCGGGGGCACTACAGGAGGCGACAAAACACGCGTAGACCCAACAGCATTCCGGGCTCACCACCAAAGGTACCACTCGGGCGATACAGCCGGGGGCAACCGAACCACTATATCACCTGCCGACTCGATAGGGAGCGACGAAACTGGCATAGAAAGCGGCCCATCCCCAGCAGAAGAGGTCATCAAACGTGAAGAACAGTGGGCCCCTCCCTAAACTCGTGAAGGCGACGCGAGAGGACCGAAATGTGATGCCGTAGCCGGCAGACATGACAAATGAGGAATGAAAAGGCAGGTGAAGAAGAGAAAAAGTAGTTTAAAAAGAAATTCGAGACAGTATCGTTTTATGGTTGACGATTTTGAGTGAAGGGAAGTTGGGTGATCTAGTGGTTGGTAGGAGAGAATAAACGGTGGTTGTCTTTGCTTATATTGACCCCCCCGGAGGTAAAATACCAAGAACCCGTCCCACATAACTCCAACAGACCCTACTGTGACTCAGCATAGCATTATCGTGAGAATGTCATAGTAAGATAAAATTTCTTCCTCAGGAGCGATAGAACTCTCAGGTCCCTGAGAGTCCTAAGCAAGAGATTGGTGAATATAGGACATACTTCTTTTTCTTCTTTATTATTCACTCTCAGTGATGCTCATGCGCAAGACAAGTGCACGTCGCTAGTCAAGATATGTCTGATATTGAACAGGAGTTTTGAACAAAGGAATTGGTGGAACAAGATGGGCTGAGAAATTTGAACTCCATTGTCTGTCCCCCCACCCAAATCCTGCCCTTCTCGTACTTGATTTTAGGTGTCCAACCATTTATATTGCTTGAGTAGAATTGAAGTATCTAAGCCCTCGAAATAAAATATTGCTTCGCGATCAGTTATTGGGTGAAGCCCAATCATATATAGTAGTCTGCCTCCCGCATCAAATTCCTTCTCGGAGCCATATTTGGTGGGTTAGGGTTACCGTGATTGTAGAATTTGACCAAAAAGTGAAAAGTGAAAAAAAGTGAAATCCACTATCACAAACAATCACTTGCATTACGTTAGGGGCCGAATCTGTATAATTACACGGTGTAATATACTATACAGTACGATACACCAGTGTAGCCTACGGTGAACCTATCAGACCCCATGGGTCGGTCGGTCGAGAATAAAAAATCTTGAGATTTCAAAAGAGATGCAACAAGTAGATAACGTGATTCCGGGGAAGCGAATCACGACAGGGATACAGCTCGGCGCCAAGCCTGGTTCAACCACATACCCTACTGGCTATTCGGAGAGCTGCCAGCATGGCTTATCTTCATCAAAAGATTCAAAACTTTTTGCCATGACTTTAATCAAGCAACAAACGAAGGATGAGGGGGAATTGCAGCTCCCGGAAGCAATCAAGCACTACCAGTACAGCCAAGAGCCCTCAATTCACTCATCTGGAGAGAAGTATGGTGTTGCACACTCTACTCTATGCAGAAGGCTGAAAGGCCAACAATCTCTAGTATTTAGTCATCTTAAGATGCAAGTGTTAAGCAAGTATGAGGAAAAATCTGTTGCATGATGGTATGAGAGATTAGATGAGTGGGGCCACTCTACTAGATTAGCAGTGGTAAAAAGCATGATGGAAGCTATCATGGTCAGGCAGGAGAAAGACTGTTCGCATGGGAAGTACAGGATAACCTACTTTCTTAGCCATCATGCAGACTTAGCTGTGAAGTTAAGCTGTCAGCTAGATTATCAGTAAGCTTTAGACAGTAATCCTGTGATGATAAAGGATTATTTTAATAGTGTATGATCAAATGAGTCCTACTCAATACTCCTGACCACTACTGCTACTAATTACTTCTATAGGTTCAAAGTTTAATCAAGTTCTACAATATATCATACTCTAATATATACAACATGAATGAAAAGAGCTTCATAATGGGTGTTGCTTTGGATTGCAAGGTAATATGTAAAAAAGGTCTCTGGGCAGGCAAATTGACTCAGGATGGGTTGCTGGAGTAGGTTACTGTGATAGAGGTAATATCAGACGATGGTCATGTACTGCCACCTATAATAATCAATAAAGGTAAAGCACACTACATGGGATGGTTGGCAAAGTTGAAAAAAAGAAGGTCTCATAACTTTTGGAGTTTTAGAGAAAGAGTATAGCAATGAAGCTCTAGGGTTATGGTGGTTGAAAAAGGTTTTCAATGAGGGAACACGAGAGAGGTAAGCATTCATAAAGCATATCACATACTGTGTATTCTGACAACTAATTTAATTATTTAGTGCTGGGAATGACTATTGACTATTAATTTTAGATGTGCACACATCACACTTTAATTAGGAATTCTTTGACTATTGTTTAAATGTCAAGATTATACTATTTTGCCTCCCAACTCATTCAACTCACCTGTTGCAGTCTCAGAATGTAGGATTATTCAGCCCATTGCCGAGGTAATATAACAATTGGTTAGATGAATTTATGTGAAAGAGGCATGCTGGTATAAATAAGGGGGAATCTTTGCCATAAGTAGTTTATCTATTGATCTATTGGCTTTGAGAAATTAATAATTAGTGTTTTAGAATTTTGATGCCTACCAGGAAGCTTAACTTCACTCTGGAGAATATTAGAGCTGCTTGGGAGGTGGTAGGCATCATACCTTCCAATCCACAGTGTGTACACTCGTGTCCGTAAAGTCCTCATACCTCTGCAGTGCAACGCCGTTACCCCACTTCACGACAACAACCCCCCCCCCACCATGCCTCCACCACATACCAAAAGAGCCAGAGAAGACAGGAATAAAGAAATCTGTACCCTATATAAACACACAGATATGGTGTATAATAAAATTTCTAAGGTTCTGGGTATCTCAAAAGCAACTGTTCAATCAGTAGTCAAAAGGGCTGAAGAAAGAGATGGAAACACCCATGATGCCAACAGATCTGGCAGACCAACAACCATTACAGACCAAAAAAGACAGATAGTGGGGGCTATCATCGATGCTGAGCCTCATTTAGCACTAAGAGATATTACCCAAAAGGCCAACATCGGTCTCTCTAAGACCACTGTTGATAAGATCATCTCTGAGGCTGGTTCTAAGCTTCTGATGCCCAGAAAAAAGCCCTTTTGGAGGAATGGACAAAAGGAGAAAAGAAAGGAGTTTGCTAGGAGAAGGAGGAACTGGAGGAGGGCATGGAATTGGGTTGTATTTGTAGATGAAGCTACCATCATCTATGATCCAAATCCTACTGGCAGAAAGGTCAGAGTTAGACCTGGAGAAGAGCTGGAAGAAAAAAACTTAAAGCCTAGCTTTAAGTCTGGGAGGACTAGCATTGGGGTATATGCTGGAATAGTCAAGGGGGGAAAGACTGAGTTAATTCTTGTGAGGAAGAGGAAGGAGGAGGAAAGGACAGGGCCAAGAGACAGACTTGGCCTCAATTCCCACCAATATGCAACTGAGATCCACCAGCCCTACCTTATCCCTTTCATAGAAGGTCTAGATAGACCTTCTAATGACATCTACCTTGCTGCAGACAATGCTCCCTGGCATGCTGGTGTGGAAAATCGAAATTTGCAAGCAGATTGTGGTTATCAAAAACTTCCTTGGCCACCCAACTCACCAGATCTCAATCCTATTGAGAACACCTGGGCACTACTCAAAAGAGCTCTCAGAAAGCGATTCTCCAGGTTGGAAAGAAGGCCTCACAGTGCTGCTGAATTATTTCAGGCAGCAAAGGAGGAATGGGATTTAATTCCCCAAGAGAAGGTAGATGGGTGGATTGAGAGGATGCCTGAGAGACTTCAGGCTGTACTAGATGCAAATAGAAGTCATAACAAGTGGTAATAATATTTTCTTAATCTTTACTAGTTCTACTTTTATGGTTTTCTTAATTGAGTTGTCTACTTTTTTTTTTTTCTAGTTTCCATGAAGGGTTGGGGTGGTTGTGTGGTTGCGCCGTAGGGGTATGAAGACTTTGCGGACATGAGTGTACTTTTGACAGTGAAGCGAAGGGAAACCAAAGTCTCACTTTTACAACATTCTGCTATAGGTGCAGCTCTTCTGGTACCTAAAACTCCTTGTGCTGTGAGTAGGGTAACAAGAATGGCAATTTCTCTTATTACCCAAACTACCCCCTCCTCCTACAAGCTCAAAGCCTTGCTGTCTGGCCTGTCAGAAGGCTTTCTGCAGACAATTGCAGACAAGGTAGTGGAAGAAGAGGCTCATAGGCACTACTGAGAATTAATAGGAAAGGAAAAAGCAGCAAAGACCTCCAACTGCCGGAAACCTACTGAAGCCACTGTAGTTACTTCAGAGACCATACTAGAACTACCTGAACAGTGGGAGAAGGTTGATGCTGCCAAGGCAGCAAGAACAGCAAACCAGATATTACATACCAGCAATACTTGCTGTGCAGCACAAAGACAGTCAAAGCCTCCAGCCACCACCACACCAGATACCACACCTGGCACTCCCGTTATTAATCCATCACTTGCTGTAGATGAGGTGGAGGAGTTATGGGAGGAAATAGAGGTGTTGGAAGTTGTTTGGGTTGGAATTGGGGAAAGGAGTGGGGTGGTAGTGGAGGGGGTGATTAGGCTGAGTGGGAGGCATTCATTACGGTGGAGTTAATCTGGTTTGGGCATTTGGAGCTTCAATATTGCTTTCTTAGACATGGGGAAATGGTTTTTGGTTCTTCTAACTTCTATAATGTTTAATTTTGACTGTTTAATTTTGACTGTTGGTTGATCGGGAGAGGTGCTAGGACCCCCTTCAGAATTGATCCAGATTGCGCCATCAGGGGTGAGCTGGATCTAGGTCGTGAGCCGCTTCCCCGGGAATCACATTAAGTGCTAGCTTTCACGCAGAAGTGGAAAATAAAAACCACAATTCCGGCATTGGTGATAAGAATCTCATGAATCCAACTTGGCCTGAACATGGCGGCAAAAGACACAATTCCGCTGCATTCAAAATTTTTGTGGACTTCCGTTGTCCAGTATTGAAGCTTACAGCTGTAATTTACAGTACGGTATCGGACCTTTGCTGTCATGTACCGTACCATGTTGTTCGAACACTAACATTATGTGTAGATTCATTCTGCATTTTTTCAAAAATGAAAGTCCCCCCCCCGTAATCCTGTTGTTAAGTAATTTTCTGGCGTGCATTTCCCTCGCCCATTCATGATGTTCTACGGCAGTCCTTATATATTTCGGGATAGAGTTCTGATTGAGGAATTTGATACAACCTCCATAGTGCGATATAATAGTGGACAAAAAAATTACACGTGGAAAACACTAAGAACATTTACCTTCAAGCATCTGGTTCATCAATCCGAACACATGCAGGAGTTGCATAAAACTTTCCTCCCACCTGAACTGCTTTGTAGAGCAACAAACCATCATCTCGATAGCCATCTGAGTGGAGGAATAGTTTCTGGAGATGGTTCCGGACTAACAAGTTAGGTATAGTGGTTAGTGTAATTGCCTGTCCACTAACCTTAAGCGCAGACCAGGGCTCAATTGCCAGCCAAAGAGTGAATCCTTTTGGGGTTTCAGCACTTTTTCTTCCTATTTTAGTTCTGTTGAGCTTTATGGCTTTCGTGATGTGGATGGGGTTGTAGCCGACAACTGTGATGGACGCAGCGGCGAGGAAATTGATTAACGAAGTGATGACTAGGACAAGTCAGCGTATGCGCGGTACTGTACTGGACAATATCATCAGCAATGAACGAACCTACGCTGTATAATAGCCCCAGAGTAAAGATATCATAAAACACCCTTCAATGACGCAAACCCTTCAACCCGAATGCGCACTAGCCTTTCCAGAAGAAAATCTAAACAAGCCTTCCCCCAGTGCTACTCCGACCTCCTCTCACTTTCTTCTAAACATCTCCCATAGGACTCATATCCCCCCTTGTTTTCCTTTCGCGTCGCCAAAACAAGCAAAGTCCCTTCAGAATCGCCTACAAGATGCATAAACCCCCTCCCTCTCTGCCTACCTCACAACTAAGCAGACTACGCCGAGACGCAGACTAGAAGACTAACTGTCCATCAACTTTGGCGGAGGAGGGTTCTCTCACTCTTACTCTTACTATGGGGCTCATGGTAGGGATCTTTTATATGGTGGGGGTGCTCTTACAGTGCTCTAGGCGGGTAATGTGGTGTATGGCAGTGTTTGGGTAAGCGGAGTATGTGTCTCTAGGCGGGAGTATGGTAGTTCGAAATTTCTTTCCCTCCGGCGGTATGGTATGGCGACAAAGGAAGAAAGGGGATGGGAGAGGGTAGCGAATTTAGTAAGGGAGGTTAAAGCTCCAACGGGGATCAAAAATGGGGCGGGGAAGACCCTGTTTTTCTTTTGTGCGGGGGGCTTCAAGTATTGGGGAGGGAAGGTTGTTGCTGTCCTTTCTTAACCCTGGTGAGATTAGGCGGCTATTCTCACAAGCGCGTACACGGAATTATAGACTACTGTGTGGTAGAGCTGGTGATGGGATTATATGGGAGACTGCGGTATCATAGCTCGAGTCTAGATCTGTCTCGAATCATAACCTCTCACTCGCTCAGTGTTTCCTCGCCCCACTCACCGAGTCATGTCTGTGGAGGATATGATCCCGCTAAATCCACCCGGTGTATCACTTTTATATAGCATGCATAGCATAAAAATCAATTTCAGAAACTATTTTTTGCAATCTAAAGATGATGTGTCGGAATATTGTAGCGGGATAAGTTTGCCCCAGGGGTGTTAGGTTGTATTACCCAAAGAATCAAGGTCGGAATTCGTTGGGAGTTCATTGATGGATGTTCTGATTAGGTTTATTTCTTACAGATATAGGAAAAAAAAGAGAAAAGAAAGAAAGGAGGATAGTGTGATCATATAACCGCCCCCTCCATGAAGAGGTGACGGAGAAACCTCGCATTTAAGCACGGGAAAAAAAAAAATCAAGAATTCAAAAGATATAATAAGCTAAACCACAGCCCATTCGACTAAAACCTCACCAAGCACAATCCTTGGAAATGCTTTGATAACCAGGATCCCTAACTGCCAAATAGAAAAAAAAAAAAAGCAGAAAAGAAAAGGAAAGGTTTCTAAAGACTGGATTTTGCCTATGTCTTATCATTTAATGCTCGTATGACACTTTCCATGTGGGCGAACGAATTCTCCTAGACCGGCAATACTGCTTCACCTCCGGTGGTAATTCTTATGCCTTGCGCTTCCTCCCGGTGTGTATACACAAATGTGGACAGCGGTATGATTTCTTCCTTCATATACTTTCTCTTTTAAAATGTTGTTACGGATTGCGTGTTTATTCCCAAGAGTCTTTTGTGAAACCTCTATTGAATGCGGTGTTAGGACAATTGGTACCCATAAAGATATCTGCGAGGACATCTCCGAGAAAGTGTAGACCCCAAGGAGATATTGTTCGTGAATTCTAACTGAGCAACAAAGCTCGTTCAATGAAAACTGATAAATAATAGGAAAAGTAATAACGAGAACATTTCTATGAAACCGGAGGGGATCACAGGGCGAAGCGTGCACAGCTGAGCAAGAACCAACGAGGGAACCCTCTTTAGGCTGTCGAATGATGTAATTTTCCTCTCGGAGATTGGGGTTCGTAATATGCCCGCAATGAGCTTCATAAAAGACTTTATTAATCCATTAACTTGGGCGCAATTATCACTAAATTCGGTTTCATCTTTTCACCCCCAGCCGCCCCCCCCACCAGATAAGATTGATCTCCTATTGCATGAAAATGATGAAATTATCGTGAACCCAACTAAAGCTTGGCATATTGCAAATTAGATGTTGATCATACTACTATGTCGCGCTGATCCGAAGTCAAAATTCAGGACGGTAGCGACGATTTCACATCTCGTAAGTAGACCCCGGGGCGGATGCTGTAGAGTTAAGCAGTTCTCGTTATCCAGAAAAGATCTTTACCCCACTGAAACCAACTTTTCTAAAGTGATTGGCAACTACCACACAATCCAATCCTAAAAGCTAGTTGACAAGAGAAGAGAGGGAAAAAAAATGGGTTGTCTAATGGTAGGGTGAAATGCTATAGATAGTGTACAGGGAAAGAGATGAAAAACATTCTAAAGCAGAAGTTCCAACAACAAATAAAATGTAAAAACTAGGGAAGTGTTAATTATAAGTGATAGATGACCACAAGATCCCCAACATTGCACTCCGGGGACTATCTGACTCATAAACAATAGTTGATATCCACATCAGTGAAAGTTGGTTTTTTTCAATACCCATTCCACATATAGCCCCACCAACTGAATCATAATAAAGTATGGTTGACAAGGAGAAACTGTTGCAAAGAACAAAAAGAAAAAAATCGAAAGAAGAAATATGAAAAACCAAATGATAATTCTCTCCTGAGAGGAAAACGAAAAAAATAGAACATAGTCATTGATCAAGAACCCGAGCCCATGCTGTCAATCAAAGGAAAAGGAAAAATGTGATGGAAAAGGTGGAAAAACAGAAAATAGAGGAGGAATTGGTTTCCAGAAACTCAGGAGAAAAAAAAGAAACGAACATCAAGCTGGTTACAAAGCACCTCTGGTATGCTTCACAAAGCACTAGGGCGTAATCATGGAATATCACTCGCGTTGGCGAAATATGTCTATGGCCGGTAATTGTGCATATTCCAACAGATGCAGCAGCCAAATAAGGTTCTCAAAGGTGATCGTGAATCACGGGGGGGGGGGGGTGGTGTCAGGGTCTGTAGGCGGACTGGCACTTGGAGGGATCGGCTGAGCTATGGGCTGAGGGAGGTCGAACTCTTCCAGCGAGGTGCACTCTCCGGCTTCGTCAATATCAAGAGCAGAGGTGTCGGAGTCAGTAGATAAACGGGGACTTGGGGAGGCAGGTTGAGAGGAGGGTTGAAAGAGGTCTAACAGCCCTTGGGGTGGTCAGGGCCTTCGTTGATATCTGATGAGTTCGAGAGGGAGTGTTTATGTTGTGAGAGTAACCTGGCAATTGCTGTATGCCCCTGTGAGGTGGCTAGTGAAGGTGCTGTGTCGCCGCTGAAGTCTGCTGTGTGGAGATTAAGATCATGATGCGCCAAAAGCATTTCTACTACTTTATGATATCCTTCCACTCAGCCCACATAACTGGGGTCCAGCCATCTTCAGCCTCTGGTGGATTTGGATCGAGGTCCTCACGTTCTAGAAGCAACCTTACGACCGCAACATGCCTATTTAGGACAGCCAAAGAGAGGTGTTTGACCATACTCGGTGTCTCCAATATTTGGATTAATATCCTTTCTTTCCAAAAGCATATTTACCACCCCCAGATGCCCCTTCTTAGCTGCCCACAAGAGTAGTGTCCGACCGCCAGTGTCTGCCGTATCCGGGTCGACATCCTCTCGTCCCAAAAGCATCTTTACCACGTCCTCACGCCCCTCCCAAGCTGCCCACAAGAGCGGTGTCTGGCCAAAAGTGTCTGCCATATTCAGATCAACATCCTTTCGTTCCAAAAGGAGCTTCACTACCTCCTCACGCCCCTTCGCAGCTGTCCACAAGAGCGGTGTCCAGCCACTCGTGTCTGCTATATTCGGATCAACATCCGTTTGTTCCAAAAGGATCTTTACCACGTCGTCACACCCCTTGACAGCTGCCCACAAGAGAGGTGTACGGTCACTACCGTCTGTCAAATTCGGATCGACAACCTTTCGTTCCAAAGTATCTTTACCACGTACTCATACATGTGCTGAGCGGCTCGGGGTAGTGGTGTCCGACCACTCTGGGCCTTCATTCGTGCAATAGTTATTCCATAGGCATCTCCGAGACACCTGCCGGTTGTCATTTCCTTTAACCTTTTCCTTCTCTCCGGGATGGTCATCTCGGCCAGGATAGCGTCAATGATGAGCGAAACAAGAACGAAACTATATGAAAAGAAAAATTGGTAAATTAATGGCATTGAGTGTATGGAGAGAGGCTAATGTGACTCACGTTTCGACTATCCTTTCTGGGACAGTCCTTAAAATATCTGCTGGCAGAAATTTGTCCATTGCATGCAGCTTAGTATCCATCTCTAACTTCCTCTCCACATATTTCTCGATATCATTGGTATTAGGGATAATAGGTATAATGACCGCTTCGGTGAAAAATCTGGTGATTTGCTCCGCGATATGAGGCCGCCCGGTGGCAAACACCCGCACACTTGGTATCTCCTGAACGATATCCACCAACGACACGAGAAGCTCCGGTAGATGCTTGGACATAAACTCATTTAGTGCATCGATGCATATGAAAACTTGAGGTAGTGCGGCAATAGCTGTCTTCAGCATTGCGACATGATCCCGAAGTTGCGGGCGTCGTCCATCACACTCATCTTTCGCCTTTGCAAACGTCTTGCTTATAGATCCAACGATCGAGCTTTCTTGGAGTACCAGCTGCTCGAGAATGGCTCCCATCACATTGGCAGTTGTCTGCTCCCGTTGTTCCCGGAAGTCGCAGTACACTCCGGCAACCGCGATGTTTTCTTCCTCCGTGTGATCGTATAGCCTCTCTGTGACCATGGAACAAATGGGGATTGGTGTTAAAAATGCCTTCTTATGTGTCTAGGGAAAACTTAGTTACGCACTTGAGAAATGTTTTGCCTACTCCCGGAACCCCATGGCAAAACAACACAGCCTTGTCTGCTCCTCCCTCACCACTCCTCCACTCCCGAAACCGGTTTGTCTCCAAAAGCCAATTTCCCACACCGTCGAATCGATCGCTGTGAACATCCCGATATCTGTTGTCTGGCTCTAGCGGCGAAAGCCACTGCATAATTTCCGCAGTGTCGTTGGTCGTATCGGTGATGAAGTTATTACTATTGACACTATGTGCAACATTGCCACCGTGGTAATTCCTGTCACCCATGCTGACTTTGTATATTTAGCCCAGTTATGTGGATAACCGCTTTGATATCCTGCAAACTTCTGGGTGTGGCGGGATATTTCAAGTCCTGCCAGTGGGTAAACTTCCAAACCCTACAGTCGGATACTCCCCTTTCTAGTATCGGGTCAGTACTAACACTAGTTGCCAAAAATTAGCGGGATGTAGGGAAACTAGGCGCTATCAGCACTGCTGGGGATAATCTCAAGATAGTTGGATGAGCACTAGCGAGGATTTGCTTGAACCTACCCAATTGTCGCTCTCTATCTGTTTAAACTGTGGCGAGTTGGCGGTCTTCATGCCCTTCTATTGGCTCGGTTGCCTTTAGTTCCATCTGACTTTCATGAGATGATACGGTACAAGGAACAAAGTGTATCAGTAGTGGACTACTAATGGGGGAGTTCTAAATTAGGCGCTGGATTTGTTATCACCTCCCCAGGTTAGTTCACTGGTGGTGCACTGCACTTCTTGAATGGAAGAGAACTGACCCTCTCTCGCAATGACAAATGGGGAAACCAAATCTAGGCTGATCTGCACGTGTACTCTTGTCTCCGCCCCAAGAATTGGCATCTGTTCCGCAATAGTGACCACCGATCCCCTTTGAAGTATAGAGTTGAAGCTGATTTCTTTTTTCAATAAGTACTGGTTTTCTCTTATACCTTAGGAACTGGTGAAATTCGCTATCTCCGTGCCAAGTTCTGTTAGCTCTGGCCCGGTGGGGGGCGGGCTTGGCAGGGGACTCGACACGAGTGCTACTTCATGAGTGTCATCTCGGTCAGGTATTTGATGATTGCATGTATGGTTATGAGCTAGTCGCACACGGAATTTCCGATTGATTTTTTAATTAAAAGATACTTCTAGAAGTTGTATCACATTCATCGTTGGTCTTGTGAATCACTACTATCCAATCACTGTATCGGCCAAACCTATCTTCTGCTAGCTCGGAGCAAACAGAACCTGTCACGGAGATAGCGAATTTCATCAGTACCTATGGTATGACCTTCACCAGATACCGGAACTATTTGTCAAAAAGCTCGAATGTTATACCACTTGTGGGTCCTCCGTCTCTATTCCAAAAGAGGTGCCAATTCTTTGCGCGAAGACACGAGTACTCGGGTACCAGGGTTAGTCCGTGAACGCTTCCAATGGCTCGCCATAACTCGTATGCAGTTAAGCCTTTAGCTTTCCAATGAGAAGAAATTCCGCGAACGCTTTGCGGTTTTCGATTTGCTGGGAGGGTTACCTATGACAACTTGACGATACAACAGTGTTCACGGACTAACCCTGGCATCCGATTACCGTATTGACTCTCTAAATTCGACCCAGTACTAGAAACCACTGGGGATGAAAGAGTAGCAGTTAGGACCAGTGATTAAAACCGTGAAGGCGGTAGAAGGAGAGTTCACTGTTGAACTCGCTATGAAGAATTTCACAAGCAATTATGAAAGTTAACAGAAACAAGAAAAGGAAATCGTGAGACAGGAACGAGCAAGTACCACCATGCTGTATTAATTTACAATTAATGCCATAACGAATACCAGAGAGGGCCTGTGGACGAAGAAATGTCAGCAACCTCAACTCCGGCCCTGAATGCGAGGAGAGAGGAAAGGAAAAGAAGAGGTCCAAAACAGGGCCAAAGAACATCACAAACTAACCCTCATATGGGCCTAGCACTTCATAGCATAGGGTAGAATTTGGAGATTCAATACGGTATTTACACCACAGAATCGGTGAAGCTATCCCACCAGCTGCTTTGACGAAACCCAATTATTGAGACCCCATTTCCATAAATATATCAAAAGATCCCCCTTCTGATACATTAACTCGTAAATCTCTAACAGCCTACCAAGCCTTTTTCAATATGAAGTTAATGGAAGGGAGGGCACAGTACGGAAAAGAAACGGAGGACTTAAAAAGTGCCCCAATCCTGTCGGATGTCAAGTGCGGCCGGCGCTGGGTCGTCCCCGCGGCGCACCCGTCATAAACCCTCCGATATCCCAAACTTCAACACACTGTACTCGCGCGGCCGAGTTGCTGTTGGACACCCACATAGAGTAGTGATCGGTGAACCAATAACCAGCACATGCCCAGCAACATAATTAATAATCATATACGATATAAGAAAAACTTTAGTTCACCGTATCTGTATGCCAATTTAGGGTCAAAATAGCTGCTCTCTTGAGCAAATGAACTCAGGAAGTTGCTCCATTTATATCTGAGATGCTGACCTTTTTTTTTATCCAAAGATATGTGGAGATATGGGTAGTCGCTAGATATACAGGTAGGTGGAGGGATATGGACAGGTTGTGAGGAACCATGAGTGCAATCGCTTGTTTTCTACAGTATATCAAATTACATTACTCAGCTTGGCATCATCGGATTGCCCATTGATTGGTTCACTGATCACTACTCTATGTGGGTGTCCAACAGCAACTCGGCCGCGCGAGTATCTCCATAACCACCTAAGTTAATCCCATGACAGACAAAAACCTACCCTAAATAGACCAAAAGATCCCAAATCTAGTAAATTAAGTTCCCAGAAAATCTATTCTTAGGATCAGAAGAAAAGGACTACCAAATGAGAGAAAGCGATGTCCATGAGGATATATAGGGTCAATTGTTCGAATGGGGATGTAAAAAGGGCTGGTATGCTCAGGGCGTGGAAGGGTGAAATTCTTTGAGCGAGAAGTGACCCTGGGACAGAGAGAGTATGAGAGGTAGAGTGAGGGGGTGCTACCGAGATTTGGGTTGACCTTGTTAGCCGGCTACCAAAGATCTGGAGATGGTAACGGGGCACTAACCCACCCATTCGCCACCCAACCCAACTCAACTAACCTTAAATTGCCTTTCCCTTGCCATACAGGCGGCAGCGCTCTCACTCTAGTATCTGTTACAGGGCTGTTCAAATTGCTTGCAGATTGATGACCCCACACTCCTAAAATAAAACTTGAACCGCCTTGATACAATCAGGATTTGTACTTTCAGTAAATTTGGTAGGGTAAATATGGTATCCACTATCTGCTCTTCAAATCTAACGTACTTGCACCCCTGCCGAGATTGTACCCCTAACGAGATTTGCTTAGTAATTCGCCAAGAGCTCCAAGAAAGGAAATTTTATATTAGTCTAAGATAATGAGTAATACTCGTGCCAAGGTTGTGGTTGTACCACAACCCACGGTCGCTCGCTGGCTCGCAACCTTGGGCACTCTCAAGAGAGTGCCCGACAGCTCAATGCAAATTTACAGCTCAACACAACTTTGTGGCTTACCATAGTAACTTTGTGGCTAAACACAGCTTTGTGGCTCAACACAGTTTTGTAGTGTAATATAATATTATTTTGTAAACCAAGAAAACCCAGTAGGATAAGTGAGGTTTTCGCAACAAAGGCCATGACTACTATTCAGGCATATAAAAACAAAGTATCTAGGCTTATTGTTAAGGCAATTAAGCAACATGTAAAGTTGCTGAAATAAATATGTAATAGAATACTAGTACTACTTTACTAGAGTATCGTACTACAAAATAATATTATATTACACTACAAAACTGTGTTGAGCCACAAAGTTGTGTTTAGCCACAAAGTTACTATGGTAAGCCAGAAAGTTGTGTTGAGCTGTAAATTTGCATTGAGCTGTCGGGCACTCTCTTGAGAGTGCCCAAGGTTGCGAGCCAGCGAGCGACCGTGGGTTGTGGTGCAACCACAACCTTGGCACAAGTAGGTATTAGAAACAGGGAACTGAAAATATGTCATTATGTTATCATAGATGAAAACAAGATAATATACATGACTGCATACTGAGATAAATAGTGTTATGAAATGCCACATGTTATCTATGCCAACATTCATCTTAATGTCATTCATGACCACAATGCTAATAAACTCAACTACTACTTCCACAACTTCCATGAGCAGCATAGTTGAGAATAAAAAGAAGGAAAACAGGGAGCAAGGTAATTTTAAAAAATCTAAGCCATCTAACATATAATAGGGTGAAAAAGCTGAAAAAAAAATAGATCTCAAGCATTGACTTGTTATATGCTGGTATAATTCATCGAGTATTTCACAACACCATATATCACCACTGTATATCACAATACTGTATACCTCAGTATGTCATCAAGTACATTGTTGCAACTATATAAATGAATTGCTATTGACTGGAAGTCTGCAAAGAAAACTTCAATAATGGAGTTCACAGAAGTACCAAAAGAGTTACATGAGCAAATGGCTTTCGAAATGCTCAAGAATAAGGTGGTGAAAACAGAAAGAGAAGCTGCCAAAGCAGTTGATATTCTACATAGTACATTAAACCATCAAAAGGTAAGCCTCAGGGTCAGAAATTATGTATTAGACTATACTAACGCATATAACAAGAATAGACGACTGGAATTAAAAACTAAACGAGAAAACCAGCAATGGATGACTACAATTGAGAAATAAGTATTGATAGATCATGCCTTCTAGCTGAAACAATGGGGATTCCGACCCAAGATCTACAAATTTATCGACATAGGCAATTTCATCTATCAACAACGCATTCTAGAGGGTAGATTAGGTCGTGGCTGGCTGCAAGGATTTTATGGACGTCATCCTAATGTCGAAACACGATATAGTAGGCTAATGGACTATGTCCGAGTAGTTCAAGTAAGTAATTTGGATGCAATTACCAGATTTTTTGAGTTGGTATAACTACCTGCTATTGCTTATTATTCATATTTTAATTAGATTATTATTAACATAAAAAAATATAGTATAACAAAGTGGTTCAAGAGTATCAAGTCTTACCACAAAATACGTACAACCTCGATGAGATTGGTTTTGTAATGGGATGTATTGCAACAGAGAAAGTTGTAAATGTTATCAATCAACCACAAAGAGGTGGAAAGCTCTTTACCAACCAGCCAGGAAACCGAGAGTTTGCAACAGTTATTGAAGGAATCTGTGCAGATGGGTCAGTATTAGATCCAATGATCATATTTAAGGTAAAAGATTTTCGTGAAGAGTGGTTTGAAGGGGTACCCAATGTGCCACAAAATCTGTTATTTGGAAAATCACCCAATGGCTGGACAGACAGAAAAATAAGCCTTCGATGGCTTGAAGCAAACTTTGGTCCCAGTAGTATAACTGCAGATAAGGCAGGAGCAAGATATAGAATACTGCTATTCAATGGGCACAATTCACATGTTAATATCAGTTTCCTTGAGTGCTGTATTAACAATAAGGTTATACCAATTTGCTTACCTCCTCATACGAGTCACCACCTTCAACCTCTCGATGTCTCAGTATTTAGCGCCTACAAACATGCTTATCATACGGAACTACAAGAACGATTCGAGAGTCATGACCGTGGTGTTGGAAAACACAATTTCTATCAAATAATTAGCAAGGTTTGGCCTATCGCTCTCACCCCCGAGAATATTAGAAGTGGGTTTCGGTATGCTGGGATTATACCTTCGGATGGTACTATAATTTTGGATCAACTCCGAAATGAACAAAATGCGAAAGATGAAAGGATTTCACACAACAATACCACAATTTCACCAACTCGTAAACTTTCGGACCTCGAAATATCAGAAGTTTTCAACATTCATACACCACAAAAACCTCATCAATTGACTAATCAAGTAAACACTATCCTCCAAGACATGCCACCAAGTTCACCAAGTAATTGGCGCCGCTGTCCTTTAATGAAAAGAATTATCCACTGTGCAGAACGAGAAATGGTAGACAATTCGATGAAACAGCAGAGAATCGAATCCTTGGAAAATGAACTCCATGATCTTTGTAACAAGAAAAAGCAGAGTCGAAAAATCATTCCAGATCATGGGGCCAGTTTCTTAAGTCGAGATGAGATTGTTGAATTCTTTGAACAACAAGAGGCAGAGAAGAGTTGAAAGCGTAAAAGGGATATCGAGGGATGGAGAAAGAAGCAAGATATCCTGATGGCCAAAATTAACAACCAGACAAATAAAAACAAGAAGGTATGTGAGTTAGAAGAAAGGAATCAGTTACCGAAACGTCGTATAACATCAACTCAATTAAGCATTGAATTGGCCGAGCTTGAAAGGAAACTTGGTGATGTGAAGAAAAAACTTATGGAAGCAGAGGGGGCTGGACAAGAAAGTAGTGAGGATAGTAGCAGTAGTGATATGGGGTCTCCTGTATCTCCTAATTTTGGAGAGGCAATCGATGAGAGAGTTTAATGTTTGTTTTTGGTCAAAGCAGTTATCCATGTTTTTCACAAAAATAATTTTCTTTCGCTTTTTTCTTTCACTTTTTTCTCTGCCTCAACCTGCTTTCTTGTTAGCCTCTATTCTTTTTGATTTTCATTTGAAACAAATATTTACCATCTCATTTTAAATGGGTTTTAAATGGGAAAGGTCGAGGTGAAGATTGCTGGTTGTTGAGAGGTGCGGAAGGGAAGAGGTGTGGAGGAAGAGGTGCAGAAGAGGATAATAATTGGTTATTATAGGTAAATATTCTTAGAGGTAAAGCTTGGCAATCACACTTGCAGTGCTTGGCACTTTCTTACTAAGAAAAATCTCGGCAGGGGTGCAGGTACGTTAATGGACTCAAATTAGTTATCCCGCCAAATCGTGAAGCCGAAGCCAGGCTCATGGCTCACTTCCAATGTTGCGGCGGCGGGTGGGTGATTAGTCATCGGTGCTCTTGGCACACGCGCTCCAAACCCTCCACAACAACACGATCCCCCACCAAACTAAAACCACTCCCATACGAACCAGACCACCCTCCACCTACCAATCCTATTTCCAACGAATTCCATTCGTCAAACCCCAAGAAACCCCCTCCTAAACCCTGCCCAAAAACCATTCAATTGCACATACAAACCTCCAATCCACGTTCAAATATGGCTACAAGAAGCCCATGTACACTCAGGATTATGGGAAGGTATGATTGTGAGTAGCGTATTATCTTAGATACGAGAGAATTGTCTCAGAATGTCAAGGTTGCCTCTCCGAGTAGCGCGTTGGTTTTAGCTGTTGTTTTCTCCCGTATCCATCTTAGTAGGAAAGTTCAACGTCCTGAGACAATTCTCTCTTATCCAAGATAATACGGGAGTCCAATCCAGGGGGGTGGGCGTGAGAAGGGGGGGGGTAAGGACGGGTAGCTATCAAGATCTAGCTATCAAGATCTAGCGGTTGGCTCAGGTATGGTAGGGCTAGATAGGTAGCGCAGGAGATGGACGGTGCAGATTGAGCTTAATCTTTTATCACGCCACCACACCCCGCTAGCACCGGCCCACTGGACCAGAGTGGTGGGATATTTTGGCTGTGGATGGTGATGTGAGTTCCTGGTTTGTGGTTTTTAGCACGCGGGGGGGTTAGAAAATTTAGAGATTGCCTCTTGTTGATGGGGGAGGCTGGAGTTTGATAGTGGGGTTTGAGGCTGTGCTGGGGTACCATGTTTCAGTGGGTATGGAGGAATATAGTATCTAGCATCTGATTCTTCCAGTTTTCTCCTCAAGTGACTGAGTTGGGAGGGAGGGGGTAGGGAAGACATAACACTTTTGCACACTTATTTCTTCGAGAATTCTTGTTTGACACCTATATCAATCACACCATCACTTGACGAAAAAAAAAAAGATTGCGAAATCACAGCTAGTATGCTCCCCGACATTCACTCACAACCCAAGAGTTTGAAGCAAAGGTTGTTGATAAATTAGCATACATGGCCGTACTAACTATTGTATTTGACACTTCTCCGAATCTTTCAAAATAAAACAAAAACAAATGCTGGAATTGGATTCACTTGTATCAAATTAAAAAATACTCGCCCCCTCACTTCGGTTCACTCAATCACGTCGTTAGATATTGCTGTTAGATAAATGTCACGTCTCCAGACAAACGCGTAAGTAAGCGAAATCTCAATTTTTAAAAAAAGTAAAAACTAAATGAGGCAAGTAATAACTGACACCTGCCCAACACTCATACAACACAACCTAGCGGAGGAGCAGTCCAGCCTAGTTGAAAAGAAAGAAAAAAACAAATAAGAAATTGATAGACAAAATGTAGAAATGCGAGAACCGCCACCACTCCTTTCTCGCCAAAACCACTTGCAACAATGATCCCGAGTAGCGGTTGACTGAATGGAAACAGATGGTGGGAAACAAGTTCTCCGTGAGAGAGAGAAATCAACAAATGAGAGAAAAGCAAAAAAGCAAACAACAGAAAAATCACAGACTCCAATAGTATATGGTGACGATATTCCCGGTGTGGAGGCCACCTCTTGACTATTGGTTTGTTTGTCAGAGTAGGCTGGCTGGATTGGCGATGTCCACTGGATGGAAAAATAATATCGTCGGAAGTGAAGTAAAGAGAGACTGAATTATGATGAACTCACAGAGGGGAAACACGATCTGAATTCTGTCAAGAGACAAACAGACCAAGGTAGACTTATTCGTGACCCAAAAGGACCTGACTGTAATTGATAATGTTGACCCCTCGTGGTTGTTGATGTGATCGGTTGTTATAATGATGAAACCACCAGAAGACTAGGTACATGAGTGGACTACAGACCAGTCCTTAGCCAGTGAAACAAGCAGCAAAACATGACCCAATGACCTAACCTAACCTGTAAACACATTTCCACCTACACACCGGCCACCACACCATAACCATGCAAAAGCCAGAGAGAGATATATCAGCAAATATTGGACATATATGCGACTTTCGGTGGTGATATTATGTGAAAGAGGGAGATCCTCTCCCAAGCCTTTGGTGTATCATCTGAAGACAGGTCCAAGGAGGTAGCTTAATAAAATAGCCTGGAGTTATGTGCGGCGGGAAGTAGGAGAATGTATATAGAAATGAGGGTTTATTGAGGGCTGGCTTCTTGCAAATGAGTGCGGCCACTTGGCTCTTCCCATCCTGTATTGGTGAGAAAGCTCCTGTATGCCGCAAAGGCTACCTCGCCATTGCGATGGAGGGTATTAAGCTCGTCCTCAGATACCGCGATAGCCTGGATCCAGGATTTCAACCTGTTCAATAGTATTCTTTGTAGTGCTTGTATACCTCGTAGTATTCCACCGGTACTGCCTTCTTTTTCTTCTCGTCCCCCTCTTCCTCTTCCCCTTCCCCTTCCTCCTTGTCCCGCCTCCACAGCTGCTGGGCGCGGAGAGGATTCTAAAAGTGCGTCACACTACCCGTGGGCATCTTGCTGCCCAGTGGTCCCCCCTGGCATAAAAGGGGTAGGTAGTTTCCGATCCCTCAATTTTGAATTGCTCTGGGGGGTTTGCTCTTCTGGACTCTTTGTCGGTGTGGCTTGTGTGATTGGTGGTTTGGTTGTGACATTTTGTGAGTCTGTCAGAATACTAGGTATCTTCCACACCCTCGTTATCTTCACCGATGTCGCTGGAAGCTAGGACGCGGGTGGCTTCTTAGTGAAGCTGTCGTCGAGCTATGATCCTACGTAGCGCATGTGTGAAGTTCGTAAATTGAGGTTGGGCCGATTGGGGTTGCCTTGTGAGTGAGCCGGAGAGGAAGTTATGCTGGTGTTCTTTGTGTCGGTAGGGGCTAGATTTGTTGGATCTTCTATCGTGCTCATGGCTCGTGCCCTTAGGTGGTAGTTCTTGTTCTTGCCCCTCTTGGAGCAAGAGGCTGAGGAGTTGGTGGGGGATTGTGGTGTTACCTTGTAGTACTTCACTGTTAAAATCGTTTCAATCGCCCTTTGAGATCGAGTATGTGGATTTGCAGGTAGAACCTTTGTTCACTCCTGCGGGTAAGGTGGTGTCTGGGGTGTGATATTGACTGTATTGATCCTTGGGGCTGTCTTCGCGGATTATGTCCTCAACCTTGTCCCAACCATCCAAGTCCGATTCTGAGATAGAGGAATTGGATTTGGTGTCTCCACTGAGCTCCCTTTCCTTCGCCATTTCCTCTGGTGTAATACCCTCAACCAAGCCCCGGTCACCTTTTGTCCATCCATCAATCTCGTCGCCCCTGTCGTGCTGATTCTCTTGTTGATACTATACTCCTTGATTGCCACTTGTTCCAGGCCTCTGGATCGTGATTCTATTTAGCTGTTGATTTGACCCACCACCTGTTAGGGCAGTGTAGAAACCAGAAAACCCCGACTCCAGCGGGCTCTGCTTGATCCATCACCACCACCGCCATTATCGGTATTTCTCGGGCCCCCGAGGCAGCTATCGGGCCTGAAACCCACTGGCCGGGACTGGTAATCCAGGAGGCTTTGAGGTCGTTGAAATTGCTACCGCTGCTGTCCTGAGCTCACCTGCACAGGTTATCTATGCTGCATGTCAGCTTGCGGGGGCCGCGGACGATGAGGAGGAGGAGTTGGCTGATCCACGAAAATGGAACTTACGGAAGGTGTAGGATGATGCAGATGGGTAATATTAATTTGGTAGTAGGGGGTCTATCAAACGCCTCAACAAGACTCTTTGTAATTCTCTGAGTGCGTGTTGCATGTAGAAGGCCTTCCTTGCTGCACTGGAGCATGTCTAGAGCCATCTGACGGATGTTATAGTGTGTACTCTGGTCTGCCAGGAGCATCTCAGAGGTTTGGTCCTCTGGTCCGGTCAGGACTGCCTCCTGCCGGCATTGGACTAGGCCTACGTGGGCCTTTACGACGTTTCGCAAGTCCATTGCAGAAATTATCGTTTCTTTTGCCTTCTTCGGGGGGAGAGAGGATTTCCCGACGGTCACCGGTGTTAGGAGATCTATGAAGCCTGTAATATTGGGTATTGCGGTGATGGGGAGATAAGGTCTATTGCTTGCTGGAGCTATGGGGAAATAGCTGGCTATACTGCGCCCAAAACCTTCCGCCTCCGTTCACTGGTCAAAATCCCCCTTTTCCAAACCAGTTAAAGGTCTATTCAGTCAGAATTATTCATGTTAGTCTATGACTTCAAGCCTGAACTATTGACTTGAATAGGGAAAACATATATTTAAACAAATCGGAAGGAAAAGAGGGAAAGACCGCTCACATTGAGGCCACTTGATTTCCATTATGGCATAAAGCTAAGAATGACCAGCGATTTCGTTTCGGAGAAAATGGAAGCGCTGAATAAGCAACAAACATCGACCCAGGTGTTACATCATCGATGCTCCCCACAGTGTAAATAGGTGAATTCTCGTTCAAGTATTAGGTGCGGTGATAAAGAATGTGAAGAAAATATAGCAATTAATCTTTTAGGAGGAAGGGTTTATACGTTATCATCCAATACCAAAACCAAAATCATTTTTCATCCGAGTAATAACAGTGATCAGAGTCGTCATTACATAATGAGGGCACAGAGTTTGATTCTAGCGGCTGTTGAAAACTTCTGAAGTCTTGCAAAAAAAGACTAATGAGGGAAAATGTTTGAGAGAAATACCGGTTTTCAACCTTCCATCTTTTTTTCAAGCTCATGTGACAAGAACGTTTCTCACTAAGGAAAATTTGGTAGAATTGTTCAAGGAGGTTGTCTAGAGTAGTTGTGCTGTATCATACGACCAGAGTATCATATCATACGAGATCTCACCTGTCTTGGCAATTTAATATTATGCCCTAGGTTCTTTCTTGAAGTGCACGGTGATAATTCACGTGACTATTATATATATTCGCCGCGCTAGTATAAGAGTGAGGGGTTTCCCCGGAATTCTGGGAGAAGAGACAAAGTCCCTGCAACCTTTCGATCCAGAGACCAATCAACGACAAGTCAACGTCTACGGTACATCTACAAAGTGAGTCTGTCCGATGTCACATTATCTCTCCAACTAACTAGAATGTTGCCTCCAGGGAAAGGCAACCGACAACAATGTTCAGGCTCCTGAGCAAACAAGTATTAAAGCCTATGGGGGTCTGCCACCATCCTCCCCAACTCCATTATCTGACCAGGTCGATCAGTACTACTCCGGTGAGTTCAAAGTATGGAGCTATCTTCTGATACAAACATCACTCTAACATTTAGTTAGACTGAAACTGTAATCTACAACAAACTGTGTTGTCTCATGGAAGGGCAAGAGAGATTGAGAAACGAGATAGAAACGAGATTGGACAGAATTGAGTCTTTCCAAGAGAGATTGGGAAATGAGATGGAAACGAAATTTCACAGAGTGGATGAGAAATTTGAGAGGGCTGAGGGCAGAATTGAGACTTTGCATGAGAAATTGGGATACTAGATGGAAACGAAATTTGCAGAGTGGATAAGAAATTTGAGAGGAGCGAGGGCACAATTGAGACTTTGATGTACTGTTTTGTTGGTGGCTTTATATTCTTGATTTTTACTCGTTAAACGAGGCACAGAGGGAATTGGAATAGAGGGTGGGTTTTATCTTGAAGGAATTCTAACAGAAACTGAATTACATTGTGAAGAAATAAATCCCCAGAATGTAGCTCACCAAAGAGGATAGACTGAGATTTCCCATTGACAATACAGTCAGGGGTTTTTTTTTGTTTGTTTCCTTTTTCATTGTTCAAGGACAAAACGTGGTATTTCATCAGGAGGAGTTACCAGGTTCTTTTGCTTCTTCCATTGATAGGATTGTGTGATTGGCATTAACATGGATTTGATCTATGAACTGGTCAAAAATGGGTGAGATGAGTGGAGGTAATTATGCTTTGGGAATAGGGGAAAAGACAGTAATTGATTTCATGATTTCGTACTATTGTATCCACCGTGGTCAAAATAACGTTGCACAGAGATCCAAGTTTGAGCATGCAAGACAACTTCACCCAACCAAACTCATTAGAAGTTATCTGCAAATTTGTGAATCTTGATTGCATGCAAAGCCAGTTCCTGTTATTGCACTCCAACCTTTTTCAGTACCAATGTAGATTGTAGTAGAAGGGGTAAATGCTACAATTTAATCCATGAAACTAGAAGCTCCTTTTTTTCAATTTTTTCTCAGTGTTCTGATTGTTGATGTCTCGGTGGGTTGCAAAATGCAAATGCTGAATCACCTCTATGGGTTTGGGTAGTAACAGCGCCAAGGTACCTGCCACTTCAAAGTCACTTGGTGCACATCGAAGATGGTGACACTCTCACAGAGAGTGCCGAACAGTTCAATGGAAGTAACAGCTCAATGATAGGTTTATTACATAGAATGAGAAAAATGAACAACCGAGTGCCCAGTTTCACAACTTAATATTTTCCATAATTTTTGCCTATTATCCTTATCCTTCACCACCTTTCACATCTGTATGGAAATTTCTTTCCACTGCTCTCTCACCTTATTGTCAGCAGCTTTCTGTGTATGGTCCAATATTCACGGAGCTTTTTAAAGCTGCTTCTTGACACCATCCTACTGCTGTTATAAAACTATTGTGTCATAGATCATCATTTTCATATACCAAATTCTAGTGTCCTCACTAGCAGTCACACTCCTAGCATATATCTATGTGACATTTAATTGATAATGGTGCATGAGGCTGACTGGAAGAACAGCAAGAGTGGTAAAACTCGATGGAGAAACAAGTTTGCGATGATTACGAGGATGTAGAAAAGAGAGTGGTTAAGATAGGTAAAGAGCGTAGCAAAGAGTAATCCTTATTATTCTTTTTGAACTATATGCGATATCCCAGTGTTTAAATACACAGAAATGAGAAACAGTTATGACTGAAAGATGTGAAAACATAAATGTAACTGTGATATACTCTAACAATCAACAACACTTATGTCCATCACTTGTTATAAATAAAACTCATAAAAGGAAAGTATATGCAAAACCTAAGTTATATGAAAATAGAAATGATGCGACTATAATAGTTGGAAGAGTGTCACAATTACAACCAAGTAACTCATCACCCTCAATCTTCAATAACATTGAGATATATTGTATCTCAACCCAGATCACTTGAGAGCTCAACCAGATAATACATGAATATGTACAGCTAGTGCAGCTCTACTGGTCACAATGATGCTTGCACATATTAGAAGAAGTTGAGGATTAGGTTTGCTTTATTATATAGTTTTATTTGTTATATGATTATATTATATGTTTGGATTATTACAGTAATCAGATTAATAGTAGTAGGTAGGAGGATTTCCTTAAATGGTATGTTATATGGTTTCCTTATATTTCTTTAGGATTTGGGACTAAATCATATTAGTAATGATCAGGTGCACAGATTATATATATACTTAGATAATTAGGGAGGTTGGTGATGGATATATAAAGCCCAAGTTTTCTTCTATTAATTAATTTCCTTGTGCAATCACTTATAAACATAAGCTACCACTTGTTCATAACTAAAGTCCCTAGGTGCACACAGCCTATATCTTGAAGGGTGAGAAGAGGGTCCTGATTAGCATTTATGTAATCCTGTAAACAGATTATAACTGTAATATGTCATAGTGTACATGTTCCACCAACTGTATACTGGTTACACTTATGTTTTCATGTTATATTATTTCATTTGTTATTCCTTATGTTGATTGATTGATTGTTTCACTACCAGTATTATTAGGATTCTGGTACCTTATTTATGATTATAATTTTTATGCTTTTGTACAGGTAAGGCTTTGCCCTAGGTATTCTAAAGGAAGGAATGATCATGTATACCAGTGGTAGAGATAAGGCTTGGGTGAAGAATTGCCTTGGGCTTTCAGGATTCTGGTAGGTGTAATAGGTGGTAACCTGTATGAACTAAGTACATTCAGGATTAATGGTAGTTTAGCTAGTATCCAATTCCTAAGTGAGACTAAAGAGGTAAAGACAAGAAGTTCTTAGAAGAAGTGAAGGGAAAGGAGAGCAAGAGAATTGCTGTTCAACTAAGTATATTTCTTATCCAGGTTCTGTCTGAAGTCTGGTGGTTCCTGCTAGTGAGGAAGACTGTCTTAAATACATAATATACTCCACCCAATGTAGAGGTTCTTAAAAACCTCCAACTACAGTCATTACTTGTAAGTGCACACTACAGGAATCTTGTGATCCTACCAGAATCCTCAAAGCCTAAGCCAATCCTTCACCTAAGTCTTATCTCTACCACAAATATACATGACAATTTCTTCCCTTGGAATCCCTAGGGTAAATGCTTGCGGGTACAAAAGCATAACTAATACAAACATAAACAAGTTACAGAATCCTAATGATACTGGTAATGAAACAATCAATCAATCAACATAAGTAAGAACAAATAAAATAACATAACAAGGAAAGCATAAGCATAACCAGCACACAGTTACCAGAACATATATATATGTTAGAGTAATGGGGGAAGGCTTATCCTCTGGATTCTTCATATATGTTGCATTTAATGCAGCAATGAGACCTGTCCATACAGACTTTTTGAATCTATTCTCAATTCTGTCTCTGCTGTTGACTTGATTTAACAAGTTCTGAAAAACAAAAGGTTGACTGATAGAAGAGAAAAAGGTCCTTCAAATGTATATACTTCCCCGTAGGATAGGATCTCTCGAAGACCTAAAGTGCCATAAAGAAGATGCAAGAGTCACCGGAAGAAGCAATCACAGCTCTCACTACCTGTAGGAAATCATAAACAAGACAGAAGAAAACTAAAGAGTTCAAAGAGGAGATCAATCAATCCTCACTTATCACAATCACAAAAGAAATGATAGAAAACTGATTTGTGCACGATGAAAAACAAAATAACTATCCCGTGTTGTTGTCTTTATCATTGTCGTTTTCCATTCTAACTACTACCCCTTTTATTCCTATCCCCCTATACTACTGCGGTGACAACCATTCCCCCCGCATCCATCATTTCAGAAGCTTCCCAGTGATATCCACCCCTAAAACATAAAAAAAACAAAAGAAAACATAAAAGAAAACAAACAATTTTCCAGCCCAAGAGATGCACCCCCACTCCAAGAAAAAACATTGACCTGATGTTTTTTTTTCCTTCCCACAATCCATCCAATTTCCCCAAACCACCTTTAAAATGGAATAAGAAAAATTCTAACTACCCTTGCTTGTTATCCATCCTACAACCCAAATCCATCATATCAAATCCCCTCTGCCCAGACTGCCATAACCCCGGTACATGCCCCATTGCTCCATGCCTATACTCCACTGCTTCTGCTCTATTCCCCACTACTTCCGACAAGGGATAACCCTGGTCTCTTGGAATGTACACAAGAAGGTTGTCAAGATGGGAGTGTTTTGTGCAACTGGGAGGATCGTGAAGTTGACACACATGTGCCGATACCCCGGAGAGTGAAATCCTTTCCAATACCTGTGGTGTATTCTACCATGCTTCCAACTTCCTTCCCATAGCCTTTGCAAGCTGAAAGTCCCGAATGTGAACCAAGTCTCCTACCCTTGGTATGTGATACCCAGCAGTCATTCAGGCTGTCACTTTATCTTGATTCAATGCAAGTCGACCTCCTGCACTTACACCTCTTTCTTCTCACAGGTTCACATAGCTGTGAAGATTAAGCTCGCTGGGGTCAATCTTCCTGCCATTGTTGTCTAGGGTTTTCTTTGCCCATTCTTCAAGTCCCACCTTGGCAAAGTGGTGAGTCAAAGGATTAAATCCTAGCAAGATTTCTGCAGGAGTATATCTGTGGATCCGTATGCATCGTGTATTGATTGATAACACTGCGTTCCTTATTTCATTGCTCCAGCAAAGTGATGATCCTCGCATGAGGCAAGTAAGATATATTCTTCCCATTAACATCTGAACGTAGCGTTCACTCAACCCAACAGACTGAGGATTCGATATGGTGGACGTAAAGTGGATGACTCCATGCTCCTTCTATATCTGAGTTATCATTGATCCTGTGAAGTGACTTCCACTGTCTGTGTAAACCATGAGTGGCTATCCCATTACTGGAAACACATGGTTGAGTAATGCCTTTATTGTAGATATTTGATCTGCTTTCTTGACACCAACTGCTCACAGGAATCGTGAAAAGTGGTCAATAACTACAAGGATATAGACATGCCCAGTTGCCTGACAGGGTGGGTTAATGGGCCCCGCATAGTCCATCCTGATCATATCCATAGGCTTAAACTGGATGATCGATCATATCTCTTCAGACTTCTGAACCTTTGAAACTCACTGACATGGTTCGTAGGATGAGACCCATTAACCTATATCCTTTGCACGAGATAGCCAGTAGACTCTGCCATGCACTTGTCCGAGGGTGATCCTGCTCGCAACATGGCCATGACCCTCGTGAAGGTTTGCCAAAACTGTCTTAATATCTTTTTCTAACATGCAACTCGCCAGCTCCCCATTCTTCTCCCTGTAAAAGAGCCTTGGTTCCACCCCCTCAACCATTACATATTTCCTTATTGTTCTCTCCAAAGCTCTTTTCTGACTCCTCCCCAAGTCCAACCTTCCAGCTCGAACTGTGCCATCCTCCAACTCATCTAACCTTGCCTGCACTATTTCCCTATACTTGCTTGACTCCAGCCATTTCCTCCACCTTCGCCTCCTCATATCATCTGCTGCCACCTTCAAACTAATTTCCTCCTCCACTTTATTGCTGCTACCTACTCTTTTAGATTCAAATTCTTTGGAGCACACACCCAACACTTACAGAACTGAAACATCTCCTGCAAGGGGCCATCTCTGGTGGCAGAAATCATCAACCACCCCCTCCCTCCAGAACTCCTCATCTCCTCTCAACACTACTGCCAATACTGAGTTCACCATCACATCAGTCACCAGCTTAGTCACAGGAACAACACTTCCCACTAGAGGTCAAAAACCCTCTGAGTCCTCAGCTGAGGGAAAATGAAGCAGTCCATTAGGGAGCCTGTAGAGTCCATCAGTGATCCCCATGAAATGCATCCTCACCAATCAATGAAGAAGACGTAAATTGTATTCACCCAGTCTCTCCTGCCAGCGTGTGACCCTACCATGTGCATTATTATCTAGCCCTGTAAACAGTTTCTTGAGAGCGGAATGGTTGGTATAAACTAGTACTGGATGTTCAGATGAAATAACCATCCAACAACCTCTGCAAGGCATCAAACCACCACCAGGGCTTCATGCTCAGAGTTCAAATACCTAGTTTTGACTTCAGTCAACCTTAATGAGATGAACATTATGATTCGCTTGGCCATTTGGTGTAACTTTGAATTCCAGCTTCCATCCCAGGCTCAACCCCTGCCAGTTGAAACAGCACTCCACCTATCACTTTCTTGCTTGCATCCATAGTAAGATGATACTGAACACTAAGATCAGGTAGTGCCATCGCATTGTCTGAGATAGCTTGCTTTATTGCTTGAAATGCCACATCTTTATCCTTGCTCCACTCAAATTCTTCCCCCTTCTGCCTACTTCTCTTCTCATCCACTTCTGGTCCTCTTCTCACCCCATCCTCCCTCAGTCCATACTTTATGATACGCACCAGTTCAGTGCGCTCAGGAATAATTTGACGAAGAAAGTGCGTTAAATAACAGAATGCTTCGACTTCTTCCTGTGAGCGGGGAGTGGGCCATTGCAACATAGCCTCCCATTTGGGCAATGAAGGCCTCAACCCATTTGGACCTGCTTCGAGACCAACAAAATCGATGGAATCACAAAAAAAGCATGACTTGGAGTCCTTCAAGTACATGGGTCCCTATGCATACCATGGAAAGAATTGTTCGTGCAGGAACTGATACATCGTCTTGAAGGTAGTCGAACTGCAGTAACTATCATCTATCATTCCAGCAAATGCTACATCACCCTTATCAGCAATCAATGAGTCTGACCCCTTTAGCAAGACACTTATGCCAGCACTTTTGCAAACCCCACTTAGTATAGTGCCAAATACCAGATCTCCGAATCGACTGTATGTATGAGTTCCTTCAGTCAATCCCTGGCACATGATATTATAGCAATACATTCCGTATGGTGTGATGAATCCTAATTTTGTTTCATTATGAGGTTGCATGGGAATAGCCCAGTAGGAGTTGATGGCATCGGTGGTAAAGAAGAACTTCTTTCCCTTCTTGAACATAGCGTGGACTATCTGCTCTAATTGTTGGCACAGATATTGTGACTTCTCAGTCACACTATTGAGTGAAATAAAATTGTGTACCATTCATAATTGTGCCTCCTTCAGAAGAGTTTCACATTTTGGCTTTAGTGGAAACTTTGTCCTTGCACCCCAATCAGAATCAAAGCGATAGATGAGACCCACCTCCTCTATTTCTGATATCAGTCGCTTGCAGAATGCTAGTTCCTCTTCTGTCTAAAGTGTAATTCGGGCACAATATGGTTTTGCATTCGGCATGAGTACAATGGTATGCTCGATCAGGTCGGTTTTGCGTATTCGTAGAATGTCAGTTTCAAACACATCCCTCCATGTGTATAACATCCACTTTGCTTTCATCATCTCCTGAGCACTAAAATCATAGCCTATTTGCAATTTTGTGGAGGCAAACCAAGTCTCGATTTCCACTGCTGAGACAAGGTCTCCAGTTGCGATAGATCTGCTTTCTGGCCTCCTGGTGGTTGGAAACAGTTGTGCTTTATTTCTTGTCAACGCAATTGTTTCCAACACCTTCTTCTCGACATATCCTCCTTCTCCTCTTTCGGCCCTTACCCTCATCTCCCCTTATACCTTGACTGACTCCTCTTCTTCCTTTTCTTCCTTTCCTCTCTCTATTCTACCTACCCCTCCCCTATCCATCTTGAAATGTTCCTGCCCATTCTCTTTTTTCTTCCATTTATTCTCCTTCATTTTTCCTCTTCCTCACCTTTGTTCTCTCTTCCTATTCCTATCCTCACCACCAAACAACAAATCTTTCTCATCTTCACTATCACCATCTTCCGATATGCTAGGGAAAAACATGCGTTACCCTGTCCCTTGCCACCAAAGTGACTCTACAAGTTTTCTGACATAACGTTCCCTTGTTCGTCATCCTTCCAATGGTCTAACTCGTTTAAGAGGGTCACCACTGCATCTTCAGCATCCTCATCATCAATGTCAAAGAATGATGGTGGCTGAATATCTTCCATCCTAACTCCAGTACTACCAATTAGAATGGCAGGAACTTTCCTCCAAATCCTATCGCTGCCATCAATGAACAGGGTATGAGAGTCATGGTATTCCACTGCCTGAACTCTTTTTAACCATCTGCGAGAAAGTAGCAACCGGCAAGTTTGTAACACAGCACCCTTGTATGCCTAAATCCTGGCTAAGATACTTGAGGCTACTATATCTAACCACACATAATTCTTTAGGACCACCAATCTGTCATTGGCAAGATGCATTCCAAAACCAGATACCGGAAACCTTTCGAGATGTAGCATATTCATCAGCTGCAAGGAAATGAGGTCCAACATCACTCCAGCATCAACTAATACTTCCGGTATCTTCACATTGTTTACCCATGCTTCAATGTAAAGACATTCGACATTGTCCTCTACTCCAGGAGAAGCCTCACTAATTACTTGGTTTCCCTTACCCTGTGCCAGGTGCAGAGTCATCGGCTTGATTGGCTGTTTGCTCTTGGAAGCTTTCTTCTTCCTTGGCCGAGCAATGGATGAGCACAAAAGTTCTGCCAAATCTTGTCAGAGTCTCGGAGAGCAGTCTAATAACTATGGCAAGGTTATCTGGAGTATTGAGGTAGGTCCATTCAATGCATCATCAATAGTAAACGGACTCTGACCCTTCATCCAGTTGATCGGCACAGCTTTCCCCTGTATTCTCTGCTTTCTCAACGGGGCATCTGCTTCTTGAGAGTTTTTAGAGTTCACCTCATGAATCTCTTCAATGCTGTTACCTACACTATCACCTACATCAACCACTTCCTTGACTGGCGGAATGTTAATCACTTTTCTTCCCTCTTCATTCTCCACATCTACTAATACGACATCTGAACATCTCCTATGTGCCCATGGACTATTCAAAGGACGAAGAGACCGACAAAGTTGTGAGTTCTGTTCAACTTCCCCAAGATTTCTCGTCACCTTTGTGGCCCTTTGCCCAGAGACACTATCCATTCCAGGTTCCTCAACATATGCTCTCTTCTATGATAAGGCATTCTCAAAGATTGTTTGAACAGCAGGAATTTTGGCAGCTACAATACAGGCATTACTGAGATCTCTCCTATTGACTGGACATGAATGGACAAATGAGACTGGAGCTGACAATGAATGTGCCTCACTGCCCTGAGTTGCAGGATTCAGACATTGTAGAATGCTCCTCGGAATAACCTCAGTTATGTTGGCACCTGAGAGTGGTGGCATTTGGTAATTTAGACCTTCTACACAATCTTCATACTGTGACTCCCATTCACATCAGACTCTATCATGTATCTCTTTCTGTTCGCAAGCAGATAATGGTGTACTATTGCAAGCATCTGAATAGTGACCTCAGGTTCCACAATTGAAACATGTCACTCTTGGGTTAATATGACTGTTATTCACTATGTTTCCTGGTGACCCATATGTTTGTCATGATTCTCTTCCCATAGTGGGCTCATATGATAACATGAAAGCATTGAACTGTTCCTACGTAATCCCAGGAAAAAGAGAAGCCGGTCCAGAAGGTAACAAGAAACATCTGCCTTGCCCACAGCATTCACTTGCAGTACCATCGGTGGAGAGTAAAGCAGAACTGATTGGTGGTTTACTTCATGAGATGGTTGGCTCGGTCTAAAAGGATCAGGTTCACCGATCTCCTGAAAGGCAACCTTTACCATGGTTAGAGCTTTAAGAAAAGTAAAGGTCAGAGAATCCTTCAAGTCAAACGTGACTCTCTGCTCCCTCTCCTGGTCTCTCATGCCTTTGACGAAAGCAACTGCAAACAATGAGTCCATGTCCTTCAGAATCCTTTGGGAGAGCCTTTCAACTCGGTGAACATAGTTTCTTATATGTTCTGCTTCCCCCTGAGATAGGGAGAGCATCTCATTCTGGACGGCAAAGAGGAATGAAGCCTGAGTTGCCTTGACCCCATACCTGTTCCTGAACTCTGCTATGATCTTGCTGTAGTTTTTCTTGTCTGCGTCTGGAAGTATGTAGTAGGACCAGTGCCAAGCATCCACATTCTTTTCAAGATTCTGACAAAACAAATGCATTTTCAAACAGTTGGTAGCTTCTTCGATACTCAGAGAAACAGTCAGGTCCCACAAAAGAGCAGCCATCTCAATCTCATCAAGATATTCATCACCACTCTCACTGAGGTCCATGTTTGCTCCATTAAACTGTGTGATCTTGATAAAAGAAGTCATTTTAGGGGAAAAGGGAGAAATCAAAGCGGAACGGCAAGGAACAGGGACTGGTGCTTGTACTGATAGAAATGAAGGAGATAATGTAAAACTAGATGAAGGAGTCAAAGAAAACGATGAACTGCAAAGTGCCCAGTATCTCTGAAGTAAATCCTGATTGATATCGATGGTTTTTCTATGTGATAAAGAGGTATCACCCTCCAGATTAACGACACAAGAATGGTAAAACCCAACAGTCTTTGTGGTGTAGTAACCAAAAAATCCATTTCAGAGCACCAATGAGAAACAAAAGGTTGACTGGTAGAAAAGAAAGAGGTCCTTCAAACGTATATACTTCCCCATAGGATAGGATCTCTCGAAGACCTAAAGTGCCATAAAGAAGAAAAGGTCATCAGAAGAAGCAATCATAGCTCTCACTACCAGTAGGAAATCGTAAACGAGACAGAAGAAAACTAAAGAGTTCGAAGAGGAGATCAATCAATCCTCACTTATCACAATCACAAAAGAAAAGATAGAAAACCGATTCATGCACAATGAAAAACAAAATAACTATCCTTTCTTGTTGTCGTTATTGTTGTCTTTTTCCATTCGAACCACTGCCCCTTTTATGCCTATCCACTTATACTACTGCTGTGACAACCATTCCCTCATGTCCATCATTTCCAAAGCTTCCAAGTGATATCCACCCCTAAAACATAAAAAAAACAAAAGAAAACATAAAAGAAAACAAACAATTTTCCAGCCCAACAGTACTTAACAAGAAATGTTTCTGTGAATAGCACCTACAAACTATTTCCTACAGTTCTATTCAAATTTCTGCAGTTTGTATATAGACATAGTTTAAAATAATTGTTATTTAACAGAATGCCCCTGTGTAACACCAAATTTAACAGGATACCCTTACAAAAGAGAGTTTGATAGAATACCCTTTGGTACAAAGACTTGACATGTAGAGAGGAGTGGCAGACCCTAGTAGCTAGCTACCCTCATGTCTTGTATTATATATAGAAATTGTCCTTCAAAATACCTATACCCTATGTGTAAGATTATACAAGTAGTTGGAGAACATGATGTATGAAACCAAGTTCTGAGACTGCTCCTCATACTCCTCCTCATACTTTACCTATCATCAATTTGGCCATTATACTTGAACATACCAACAATTACATACATAGTACTAGTAGCTAGCATTTATACTTTGTTTATTAATAACAGAATATATTTACATTCTCCACTCAAATGATTCTGCTATTGGCTACACCTACATGATATG